>JASAMV010005099.1:0-29561 GCA_030248065.1 Rhynchonema sp. JSB1_4
ATTAAAACAAATTTTTTTGCCCAACCCTGCCATGGGCGATATCGAACTTGGTGATCGGTCTTGCTTCGGATACGTGACTTTTCTATCGAAAAGCTTGCTTTTCTGGCGCTTGCGGTTCCGATCAGCAAATACACGTTGTTAGCAGACAGAGACATGTAATAAAGATTGTGTCGAAAGACCCTAGTCAAATCTCGAAATGATGTCAACGCAAAAAAGTCACGTGACCAGACCGCGATCGCAAAGTTGGATATCGTCTCATCAGTTCACACGCACACACACGTACCCCAGCGACAGGCGTCCAGCACAAGCATGTTGCATTCATCAATCACTGGAAAGTCCTTGTCCGGATCGATCAACCACCATTTGACTGAAAAAGTGCAAAATTATCAAACGAAAACAGGTGCAAGATGAAATCAGCACGAACACTCACAGGAGCCGGTCGATTCGAGTGTGCGGAAGTATTTTTCGACATCTAATCGTTTGCGACTATAGGGTCGCTCCGTTCCTTTCCCATGAGTTTGCTTACCTGGATCATTTCAAGAGGGCTATTTCAGAGGTACTGACAGAGAAGTTCAATTACGCACTGGCGGTCTACTCGGGAATAAATTTTCTTCAGTCTCGATTATGGTGACGGCAAATTTGTGAGAGATATGTCGCCTCCAATTAATGTCGAATGCTCCTTAGGGTTCATACAAAAGGCAGTCAACAATTTTGAGAACAAACTATTCGTACCCGATTTGCGCGCTGTCTTTTTGATCTCCCCACTTGACATTGATTGCGTTAGATCGAATTTTGATGTTTCATCCTCACACTCAGTCTCATCGTCGGAATACGTGGACTGGTCGGATGACGTCGACGCGGTCGCCGAAACTGAAATGAAGCATGCGTTTGAGAACTGCGAATGATCGATCCGTAGGATTTCGTGCTGTGCACATCGCACAAGGCTTGAACAATACGCCCGCCCCTATAACAAACTGTATATGAATTACTACTGCGCGTTGATGTTTCACAATGAATGGCACTGAGGTGAAAATAAAGGACGCATTTTTAATCTTCCGGAGTTTTCCACTCAAAGCATTCGGCACTGTTCGAAAAAAGTGAAACATCAAGGATTTTGTTCCAAATATTTTATCCAAACATACGTAGAGCACCGGGGCTCTATTCGGAAAAAAACTTGTTGATGTTTTGACATTATTTGTAGAACGGAACTAGAACATATTCGATTATTATCATTATCACTTTGCGTGCATTTGACATAGATCAAGCTAAAAAAATCTATTTCTGCCAACAAAATGTGCGAAACTGACCCGTTTATATCCCGCTTTGAGTTGAGAAAATCTTTCGTGGAAAACTTTTTTCAAAAAAATAGCCGAAGGCCTTTATTCGGGGCTCTGTATGGAAAACTCTGGTGGATATTAGTGGGATCAAATTGTCTAACCGTCCGATTCTTTCTTGTAGCCCTTCTTCCTCAGGAACTCTTCATCTGATGATGTCGTTTTCACTGAAGATTGTGATTTGTGAATACGACGAGTGGTTGAGGCCTGCAGCAATTGATACTGCATTTGGTGCTTTGCCCATCGTGAAACATCGGAAAATGCTCACGACACACATATTGCGTCTGTGCTGATGTTTCACAATGAGTGCTATAGTAGTCGAAAACACGGCGAGTTTGATGTTCGTGGTGTTCTCGCCCGAACCTTAAAGGGCTCGGGATATAACCGAAGGAGGGGTAACAGGACATATTGTTACATACCGTTGGAAAGCATTCCGCAGCCTATGTCACGCACAAATTTTAAGCTCCTTGGAGATTCGCTATCTCTTGGTAGAGCGACTTTTCGTTCCAGAAAAAAATGAATTTTTGCACAAATTGGAACGACCGGTGCAGGTCAAGTAACACGTGGATAGGAATACAACAGCTTCTGAATAGGTTACCATCACAACTTCAGTCGCTCAAAGCATTGCTTCACACGGTGAGGGTGCGAAACGTTCCAAAAAGCGGCCATATTTTTCGAGAGCACAAGTTTGTCCCTAAATTTTGAGGCCACGCATAGCGCTGCGGAAATAAGAATGTAATGGGGAAATAGAGCATCGTTGAAAGTACCAGAAAATAAGGTTTTTAATTTTTCTAACTCATGGCTAGCTCCGTGACAGACCTAAAATCCATTAAATTGCCGCTAAATTAGGTGGTTACATTCATCACCAGAATTGTTACACATAAAGGCCACATATTGTATCGGATTCGAAACAAAAAAAATGAGAGAAACGTCTGGTTTAACAACCTATCAAGATCCGAAGACCCCAAGGTCAACAGATCTCTCGGGGCAGCCATAGTAACCTGAATATGATATTCAGCTATAAATGCTTATTGTTAACAGCTATTGTAAATATGACAGCACCAAACAATGTATCACGGAATTAGCTTTCGAATGATATGTAACAAGTCCCAATAAATTCTTACGCTTAAGGGCAGAGGTTAAAAATTGCATTTTTGACGATCCTGGAACGAACCGTCACGTCACCGTGTGCGATTTCGGAATTTTGACCGTTTCTTGTCCATAGTAAGAGATAGTATGGGCATGTTATATATCGTTCGATAGCTACGTTGAAGCTACATCGTTTGATGTTATTAAATGTGCAATAATCTTTAACAGTAACGACTTACAGCCAAGTATCTTATTCAGGCTGGCGTGGCTGCAGCAGCCGGACCATGGGGGTTGAAGTCTTGAAACTCGTCTAGATTGTTGGACTGTGCGTTTATCTGACGTTCTCGTTTCCAATGCAATGCAATACGTGGCTTATTTACATCACATTTCCGTCAATGAATGCAACTATGCAGTTTAGTGGCAATTTTTAGGTCTTTTTCGGCATGTAACGCCGCTATCTAAGTGTTTCCAAATTTAAAAACCTTATTTTCTGGCACTTTCGAAAATGCTCTATTTTTCTATTGCATTTTCATTTCTGCAACGCAAAGCGCGGCCTAAAAATTTAGAGACAAACAAAGACAAAATTTAGTGTGTTTTCGAGAAGTGTGGCCGATTTTTGGAACATTTCGCACCCTCACCGAGTAAAGCAATCCTTTGAGCGACTGAAGTTCTCATGATGAGTTACCCAAAAGCTGTTGTAATCCTATACACGTGTTACTTGACTTTCAACTTATTTGGGGTTTCTGCACCGGTCATTTCAAGTTGTGAAAAAATTCACTTTTTTCTGGAACGAAAAGTCGCTCTACCAGGAGATAGCGAACCTCTAAGGAGCTTAACATTTGTGCGTGACATATGCTGTCACAGCGCTTTCCAACGATGCATAACAGTGTGGTCTGCTGCCCTTCCTTCGGTTGTGTCCCGAGCCCTTTAAAAGCAACATTGTGAACACACGACATAACGTACACGGTGTTTTGAAGCCAGCTTCATCGGTGTCCTCAACCACAACGAATTCTGTCGGATTCGACGCTCGGATTCGACGCTTCTGAATAGTATAATAATAACACGTGTATATAGTCTGTTGATTATATTTCGACATAGTGTATAAACCCAATTCGGCGATGTTTGGAGCGGGCTGGGTCGACGCCATTTCAAATGAATGTTTCAGGCATTGCCAATTCAGGCAAAAAACGATTGAACATTGTTTGCTGTGTGGCGCAAAAACAACTGTTCTGTCATCACACAACATCAACAATGCTCAATGGCCCTGCGCCTGAATTGGCAATGTCTGAAACATTCATTTAGAATGGCGTCGACCCAGCCTGATTCCTGATCCAATACTTTGCAATCCATTTGCAACACTTTTTCTAATAAAAAATATTTTCGTTAGGGCGCGGCCAGGTATCAATAGATGCGGACTGCGGGCTGCGGACATTGAAAAAATTCTATGTCCAATGTCCGCAGTCCGCATCTACCTGGCCGCACTTGCGGACTGCGGACTGCGGACAATCGAAACATTTCTTTGATTGTGTTTGCTAGTAAGCATACAACTACAGGCTTGTAAATATGCAAGCTTCAACACCGTGCATAGTACTGTGTTGTCTTCTGATGTTGTCTGAAACATCCATGTAATATCTGCCAACTCACAATAATCAAATGCCAACACACGCGCAGCTGACGACTGCCACGCACACACAACAGCAAACACAGAATAAGGACACACACGTTGGAATGTTTCATGGTATTGAATATGGCAGGCATCAGGGTAGGATTCCACATTGCAATATATCGCACTAGCAAACACAATAAAAAATGTTTCGATTGTCCGCAAACCGCAGTCCGCAAGTGCGGCCAGGTAGATGCGGACTGCGGACGTTGGACATACAGTATGTACTGTAGTTTATTTTCTATGTCCGCAGGCCGCAGTCCGCATCTACCTGTCCAGCAGTGTTCGAACGGGATCCCGATCCCGATCCCGATCCCGGGATCCCGGGCCCTTTTTCTGATCCCGATCCCGATCCCGATCCCGTCATTTTGAAAAAGTCAATCCCGATCCCGATCCCGATCCCGCCCAAAAAAGCACCGGGATCGGGATTAAGGGATTTGAGGGATTTGAGAACAAAAGTAAAAAAATAATGCAGTCATAATTCGCCAAGCTGTTGTAAGGGAGCGGCCATGCAAACGCGGCCGCGAGTCGCGGGTCAGAAAAATATTCTATATGTCCAACAACCGCTTCGCGTTTGCATGGCCGCACTTGCGGGTCGCGGTTTGCGGCCACTTGAAACATTTGTTTGGCTGCAACACACAAAAATTAACCAATCAGCGTCGAGCGAACGTCGCAGACTGCCGTAGCACAGCGCTGATTGGTTCATTTTTGTGTGTAATGGCTGAATAAATGTTTCAAGTGACCCGCAAACCGCGACCCGCAAGTGCAGCCATGCAAACGCGGGCCGGTCATTGGACATAGAGTTATTGCTGACCGGCGGCCCACAACCGTGTTTGCATGGCCGCGCCCCGAAGAGGTGCTCGACGGCTGATTCCAAGCGTGATGAAACCGCAAGCACCACCAATCGCGAACAAGTCGAGCTAGAACTGAACGGTTACACAAAGTTGCATCGAACGAAGGGACTCAGTTTCGAGGAAATGATGTCATGGTGGGCAACAAATGAGACAAAGTTTCCGCGACTGGCACGTCTAGCTTCCAAATATCTAAACGCTCCGCCTACGAGCCTGCCTTCTGAACAGCTCTTTTCCAGTGCACCTCATTTGTTTGATGACAAAAGATACTGCTTGAAACCAGAAAATGGTGAAATGCTTGTCTTTTTGTCAAAGGCTTTGCCATTGATAGACAACAATTAGGATCTTTGAACTTATTATCATCAGCTATTCTCGATTTTCAATCGGCTTTAATCACTATTCCGGGTGTTTATCCATGTGTGATAAACATGTTTCATGGTTGTCTGTGACATTAACTTGCATCTTTTGCATATTAACATATGCATATGCATATGCATATCAACAGCTATCTTTTGGACTATCTGGTCAATCCCGATCCCGATCCCGGGATCCCGGGTTTTCAAAACCGGGATCCCGATCCCGATCCCGATCCCGACACTTTCTTGATCCCAATCCCGATCCCGATCCCGGGATTAAAAATGAATCCCGTTCGAACACTGCTGTCCAGGCCCTAAGAAAAAGTCAAAAACAAAGTTTTTTAAACTAAACCTCGTTAATTAATTTTTTTTGTATAATCCACCGGAGAATTCATCGGCATTCTCCGGTTGTCAAAATACCAGTTTGTAGCAGTAACTAACTTCTTTCTTATTCGTCATCAATGCCAGGTTCTGAGGCCGACGTGGACATTGTTGGTCTGTCTGGTATCTGTCTGAACGTTGTCAGTGATACCGCAGTGTCGGTGTTCCAATTCAAAATTCGATTGACACGAACAGCAACTTTATTGTCGGGACGGGAGGTGTCGACGAGGCCACGATCTAAATTCGGACTCAAACTTGTAACAGAAGTGGTGAAAACTAACGAAAGTCCAATCGTGTCCGGCCTTTTATAGTGCCCAGTCACGATCATCATCATGTCCAATTTGAGGCTGCGCAGTGCTCTTCTGCTGGTTCACTCCGATAAAATATTACTTATTGAAGAATTACATTAAGTGAAAGAGGAAGCTTGCAAACATGTGGAAAAAAACAAAGAGAGAGCGGCATTTTCGAAACGGTGTAAAGCTCAGTTGGGTGTAAAGGTCGGTGTAAGCTCGGTCGGTGTCAGCTCGGTGTAAACATGAAGCATTCCACGTTAACAGCAGGCAATGTTTCATGTTTACACCGAGCTGACACCGACCGAGCTTTCGATTGAGCTTACACCGACCTTTACACCCAACTCACCTTTACACCGTTTCGAAAATATCACCCAAAGTATAGTCTGTTTATTATATTTCGACATAGTGCATAAGCCCCATTCAGCGATGTTTGGAGCGGGCTGGGTCGACGCCATTCTAAATGAATGTTTCAGGCATTGCCAACTCATTCGCAGAGCCATTGAACATTGTTGGTGTTGTGCGATGACAGGCCACGTGTTTTTGCGCCACGCGGCAAGCAATGTTCAATCGGTCTTTGCCTGAATTAGCAATGCTTGAAACATTCATTTAGAATGGGTTGAAAAAAAATTTGTTTGATTTTTTTGACGAAATTTTTTTTATTAGAAAAAGTGTTGCAAACGACGTTTCAGGATAAATGAAATCGATACAACATATTTTTCAAAAATTGAAAAATTTTCGCCTGAAACCCAACTTGTGCGGTGACACCCGGTAGTATTGTGCAGATTCTATGGTCTCCGACCAGTCTGAGGTAGATGTTCACTAACGATGTTACTCTAATATATTGTAGCATGCTGCACAACGTATTTTAACGCATCTAATGGCGAATATCTGATATACAACCATCAAAATATCGATTACAGCCCAAAGCTTGCGTGTCAGATCGACTTTGCGCGCCCGGTTTTGCACCATACCTGAATATATACATGTGTAGTAGCATGCAGTAGCACATTATCGGTGCCACATCACTATAAAAGAACAGCCCCGCGCATCCCTGAACGTATTTGGGGACAATACAGGGCGCCGCAGGCGCGATTTTGGAAGAATTGTCCCGTCCACAGAAAAAGGTGCCATTTTTTTTGCCTCGAAAAAGACCATTTTTGGACATTTCAGCCCATTTTTGGCAACTTTTTTAATTAAAAAAGCAAAATCTGAGCTTCAAAAAATTTTTTTTAATTAACCACTTTTTTTTGAAACAACCCTGGTGCCCATTTTTGGCCATTTCCTGGTCACCAAATTTACCCTTGTCTGCAGCTTTTCTACATGATAATGACGCTATGAAAGTATGACAAATGCATGGTGGCAGAAATGCAGCTGTTTTCAGCACATTGCAAAACATACTCGGGTCGCATTTAACTTTGACGCAATGATTCATAAACGCAATTTTCAAAAAGATCGGAATTTCTGCGAATTTTTGGTTGCGAGCTATTTTTCACATGCTCACGTTAAACATGGAGGTATGAAACAGCCAATACTAGAAAGGCATAGCGTTTTCTCAAACTATCGCTTTAAGAACAACTGTATATCTTCCAAGGTCCTTACAAAAACTTCAATAGATTGAGGCAAAACCATCCCAATTATGACTTCAGCCGGCTTATGGCGGGGCTTTCATCGTAGATACCTCCAATCACACTAGAATTTTCGTAGGTGTTTGAGACATATACAGAGCTGATTAAAAGCGATAACCGAAAATTCGCAGAAATTCTGATCTTTTCGAAAAATGCGTTCATGAACCGTTGCGTCAAAGTTAAATGCGATCCGAGTTTGTTTTGTAATGTGCTGAAAACAGCTGTATCTCTGCTATCCGAATCTGCATTTGTCGGATTGATGGTCGCATTGATGGTTTGTCTCCATTCGGATGGCAACTGGGCCAAAAATACATCTGAAAAAAATTTCCGCCAAATTTGAGTGTACCTGGCAACATAGCGCGAGCTATGGTTGCGCCATCGGGTTGAATGTAGCATCAAATAAAAGCCCAAGCGTTTGTGATAAAAACTAATTTAATCGGTATAGCAAGAACTCATGCAACGCACGAAATATTTCAAGTTTGCTGTGTGGAGGTCGGCTCCCTGCTTTTCAACTTTTGGCCGCCCGGGCTCAGACAGGGAGTTGGTATGGGAAATAATATTTTGCCCGTGAGCGTTTTGGGCTAAGTCCAATTGATATGCCAATTTCATGGAAATCGGTGCAGCTCGTTTAGTTATGATTTTATGCCTTTAATTGCAGACAATCGCAGAATCGAGCAGTTGGTCGATGGTCAGTGGCGAATGACGAAAGCGAATAAAGGCAGAATCTTCGGTGAGTTGGCCAGCATATAGCTCTTTTCAAGTTGCCTTGGTATCTACAACAGAGGCTACAGGGTTATCCTAGAAAGGTGGCCATGACGTGTAGGTATAGTCAGTCCAACCAACTGAGCTACGGGAACTCGGTCTGGCTGTGGCTCAAAGTTGCACTTATATAGGCAAACTACGCCAACACGAGCTCGATTTCGCAGCTGGCAGATCAGTGAAAGATTCTGACGTGGCTGCTGATTTGGGAAATGTTACACGTTGAAGAATACAAAGCGGAGCATGATGATTTTCTCTGCCTATTCGCCTTGAATGCACACCACCTTCGAAATCGGGCTCGTGTTGGTATAGTTTGCCTTTACTCGTGCAACTGTGCAGACACACACTGCTTTGCACGCCACACGCTGCACGTTGCGCTGGCTAGCAGACTTCCAGTCCACAAAACACAAAAAAATGATTATTTTTGAAAAAAAAATTTTAATCAGAAAAACTAGCGCAAACGCCGTTTCAGATGAAATGGAGGCGCTACACAAAAATTTTCGAAAACTCAAAATTTTTCGTCACGTGACCCCTCACGTGGGGATCATCAACGCGTGCACGATGGCGATTCGGTTATTCCAGCAGGATCTGAACGTGACGTGGACTGCACACGACTATTTTATCTATTGGTCGCACAATGACTATATGAGAATCCATCCCCCTAATTTTCCTGCATTGAAAAGGCGGATATTTCGCATTTTTTTCAAATAGGACCAGGTTTTGACAAGAACTTTGCATGCTTATCAGTGAGAAGAATGAGAAACACACGTGTGCAGAAGTTTCACCCTGAATTCAACGCAACCGAAATGGTTCGGGCTCGGGTTACTGTAGCCACGTGTTACATGCTTTATGTGTGAAATCGATTACAGCACACACACGTTGATCACTCCCGATAAATAAAGCGGGAAAAGAAAGAGAAAATAACTCCTTGTCAAAACCTGATTCAATTTGAAAAAATCGCCAGAAACTTTCCTTGCCGATGTAGGAAATATATGGGGATGGATTCTCATATAGTCATTGTGCTATTGGTCGCACAATGGCTTTATAAGAATCCATCCAAGATTTTTCCTGAATGGCAAAGCACGTCTCGATGCAGATCACAAGCGCCCTACTTATATTTTTTCCAAAACATTTTTGCAGGCATCGCACTCACTGTGTTCAAAAGCAACTCAACCGTGATATCGGAAGAAATGTTTTGGAAAAAATATAAATAGGGCGCTTGTGATCTGCATCGAGACGTGCTTTGCCATTCAGGAAAAATCTTGGATGGATTCTTATAAAGTCATTGTGCGACCAATACCAATATCAGTGTTTGTCGGTAGTATAAATATCACGCGGACGTGGTGGCGGCTAACTGCGAGGATTGTCGCAGAATACTAAATTTCACGTGCCAAACATAGATTATAATGATTCAATATGACGATAGGAAGCGATCACCGTTTATCTATTGTACCTGGTAAAATTCTAATCAAAGGAGTGATGTACCGGAGAATGACAGATATGTATGCTCCTCCAAAAAGCCGCCACTGAAACAAATTTGAAAGGTTTTCCGAATAAGCGTGCCGCATATCTGCAGACATTTTTATTCATGTGTCACATGTTTATACAGAGTGCGGGATTATTTGGGAAATTGATTGAAACCGCATATTCCAAGTGAATCCCAAGATAGGGTGGAATTTTCGAAACGGTGTAAAAGTCAGTAGTTGGGCGTAAAGGTCGGTGTAAAGTTCGGTCGAAAGCTCGGTCGCCGTAGCTCGGTGTAAACGTGAAACATTGCCTGATATTAACGTGGAATGTTTCAAGTTTACACCGAGGTCTATCACACTGTGCTGTCGACCGAGCTTTCCACCGACCTTTACACCCAACTGACCTTTACACCGTTTCGAAAATATCACCCTTCATCCCCCAGGGAACGTGCTTGGCGTTCTCCGGTACCTGAATTCTTCAAATAGAGCCCCTGTGAATGATGCTGTCAATGAAATTCAATGAAATGAAAAGTTTCCGTTCATGATCCTGCGCCAGTATACTGTACGTACGCTTGTATAGGCACGTGGTGCCTATTAGTTTCTATACGTTCTGTATAACCGTTTCACAGATTGGTGGGGCTACAATATAGAAAACTATGGTGCTATAGAAAACTATAGAAAACTAAGCATGCACTGACTTATCACTTAAAAAAACGGAGGTCCATCGATCACTTCTTTATGAGTCATTTTGGCGGTCAAACTAAGAGCCGCAGGCGCGATTTGGGGAATTTTACCCAACTTAGAAAAAATTTCAAAAATTTATGCGTCAAAAAGGCCATTTTTGGAAGAATTGGGCGATTTTATTTTTCCGAAAAACTCGTGTTTTTAATTAAAAAACAGAACGAATCGTAGGGGCGACCCCTACAGATTATAGGGGCGACCCCTACGAATCGTAGGCGCGACCCCTACAGGTTATGGGGGCGACCCCTACGAATCGTAGGGGCGACCCCTACAGATTATAGGGGCGACCCCTACGAATCGTAGGGCGACCCCTACAGATTATAGGGGTGACACCTACGAATCGTAGGGGTGACCCCTACAGATTATAGGGGCGACCCCTACGAATCGTAGGGGCGACCCCTACAGGTTATAGGGGCGACCCCTACGAATCGTCGGGGCGATCCCTACAGATTATAGGGGCGACCCCTACGAATCGTAGGGGTGACCCTACAGATTATAGGGGCGACGCCTACGAATTGTAGGGGTGACCCCTACAGATTATAGGGGCGACCCCTACGAATCGTAGGGGTGACCCCTACAGGTTATGGGGGCAACCCCTACGAATCGTAGGGGCTACCCCTACGTATTATAGGGGCGACCCCTACGATAGGGGCGACCCCTACGAATCGTAGGGGTGACCCCTACAGGTTATGGGGGCAACCCCTACGAATCGTAGGGGCTACCCTACATATTATAGGGGCGACCCTTACGAATCGTAGGGGTGACCCCTACAGATTATAGGGGCGACCCCTACGAATCGTAGGGGTGACCCTACAGGTTATAGGGGCGACCCCTACGAATCGTAGGGGCGACCCCTACAGATTATAGGGGCGACCCCTACGAATCGTCGGGGCGACCCCTACAGATTATAGGGGCGACCCCTACGAATCGTAGGGGCTACACCTACAGATTATAGGGGCGACCGCTACGAATCGTAGGGGTGACCCCTACAGATTATAGGGGCGACCCCTACGAACCTCCATTAATAGCACTGTACATAACATATGCAATAACACTCCATTATACACGCACCAGAAGCTGTGATGTTTTAGTTTGTGTTGCGTGCTTGTTTTTTCATCATTATCCGCATTGTCTGTCAGTCATGTCAGGGCAGTGTTTGTTCATTTCTTTTCTTCTGGTATGGACCTGTTTCTTCTCAGCTTTGCTGTTTCAAATCCAATACGGAAAAGCACATCGAAAATGGCCACAAAAGCTGTGTGACATGCAACAACCTGCAAAAACTTCGTGACATGCTAAACAAAAATAAACGGCAAACTTGTTCCCGCAATAATCAAAACTGATCCGCGTTTTGATAAATGGTGAACTGATTGCATAAATAAATAGCAGGTGTTACTCATTCCATATGCATCCTGTGTGATTAATGGAAAACGGCGAGCGCGCCGCGAGGCTAACTTTTCCTATTGAAGCTACCGTATCTTGCAGATTACTTTCGTCCACAACGCCTGGCGGGCGCGCCGGCGTTGCAAAGTGGCCACATAATAAAGTGGACTGTAGGACTTGGTTATAATTTTGCGTGCGCGCGTTTGGGCTTGCCCGAGATGCCTGAAGTAAAAAAAAACATTATTATTTCACATGCGCATGCATTGTTAAGGCAGCCTAAGATCGAGCGTTTGATCTAGCCGCTCACACCGGTAGGGCTGTGAGCAGATAAACGCGGAATGCGGAAATTGGTGAGCAGATAAATGCGGAATGGTAAATTTCTGCATTCCGCATTCCGCGTTTATCTGCTCACCTTTGCGGAATGGTGCGTGCTTGGGTGACGATGACAACTTCCAGCGTGCTGACCTCAAAATGTTGCGTGTTAACGCAAACAGCAACTGAGATGCTTGACCAAAAGCATAAATTTACTTGCAGAAATTCAAAATTCCGCAAAGGTGAGCAGATAAACGTTTGAGCAGATAAATCTGCCATTCCGCGTTTATCTGCTCACCTTTGTGGAATTTTGAATTTCTGCAATTAAATTTATGCTTTTGGTCAAACATCTCAATTGCTGTTTGCGTTAACACGCCACATTTAGAGGTCAGCACGCTGGAAGTTGTCATCGTCACCCAAGCGCGCACCATTCCGCAAAGGTGAGCAGATAAACGCGAAATGCAGAAATTTACCATTCCGCATTTATTTGCTCACCAATTTCCGCATTCCGCGTTTATCTGCTCACAGCCTTACCGGTGTGAGCGGCTAGATCAAACGCTCGATTTTAGGCTGCCTTCACAATGCATGCGCATGTGAAATAATAATGTTTTTTTACTTCAGGCATCTCGGGCAAGCCCAAACGCGCACGCAAAATTAGAACCAAGTCCTACAGTCCACTTTATTATGTGGCCACTTTGCAACGCCGGCGCGCGCGCCAGGCGTTGTGGACGAAAGTAATCTGCAAGATACGGTAGCTTCAATAGGAAGAGTTAGCCTCGCGGCGCGCTCGCCGTTTTCCAATAATCACACAGGATGGATATGGAATGAGTAACACCTGCTATTTATTTATGCAATCAGTTCACCATTTATCAAAACGCGGATCAGTTTTGATTATTGCGGGAACAAGTTTGCCGTTTATTTTTGTTTAGCATGTCACGAAGTTTTTGCAGGTTGATGCATGTCACACAGCTTTTGTGGCCATTTTCGATGTGCTTTTCCGTATTGGATTTGAAACAGCAAAGCTGAGAAGAAACAGGTCCATACCAGCAGAAAAGAAATGAGCAAACACTGCCCTGACATGACTGACAGACAATGCGGATAATGATGAAAAAACAAGCACGCAACACAAACTAAAACATCACAGCTTCTGGTGCACGTATACTGTATTTTGCTTGTTGTTTGCGTTTTGTGGTGGACTGCTCAGCTGTTTCTGCAGCAAACATAAGGGTGCTTTGCATGGATTGGTCATTTAGTGATTGCAAATGTACAACACAATGCTCTCCGTTTTTATTTCCGTAACTTGCTGCCCGGACGCCATGTGATGCACATTTGAACAGCTCCAATAGCTGCAAATAGCACGCACGTTTGAATTGCTGCCTTTGGATGAATGACAAAACTGAAACGAAACGCGCGCGGCGCGTGCGCCATTTGCTCTGTGCAGAAACCGCAAATCCGACCGCCCTATGCTTATGTATGTGCACAACGCCTGGCGCGCGCAAAGTTGCAAAGTGGCCACATAATTCGTCACGGACTTTATTTTATTTTTTATTTGAGTTTTTGCACGACTGTAATCGTATTTTTGCGCGTCAAACGCGCAAGTGCATTGTGAACGCAAATGCGCGCGTCAGTTTGGTGCGCCAACGCACAAACGCGCATGCAGTGTGAAGGCAGCCTTATGTCAAATTTAATCATCAGATCAGCTGTTTTGCTAACATTTCAGTTTGATTAAAGATTATCCATTATTTGCGAAACTACTTTGGCTTCAAACCGGTGCATATTTACAATATCCTCTGATATCTAGTATTAACTAACAATACGTCAGTCGGACAAAACCGGCCGGCTTATAACCGGTAGCGTTTTTTATGTGCACGAAGGCCGACTCATTTCTGCTTCTCGCGGAGTTCGTATTTTCGCGTGTCAAATGTGACTTACCTATGTGATACCGCCTCTAAAATAAGCCGGTTCGGGCACCAGCGATAATAATAGTGAGGTCGGTCGGTGTCCGGATCGTCGGCGTGCGACTGCTAAATTCAACAATTTTTCCTGTTCTCTTCTTTTTGTTTTTAGTTTTTGAGAGGTGCGTCATACACAGAAACTGTGTACGCCCGTAAAACGGGTGCTTGACACGTAATGGAACAGGAAAATTTGGCCTTGCAGCCCGGACAAAAGAGAGAACCCACAGAGCTCGGGCCAGCGGCCCGGTACAGGGGCTTTTCAGCTCCAGCAAAAGACAGTTTATGTGTCCTGGCCACGGACCCGGCAAAATTCACGGCACCTCAAGGAGTCAGATAAACACGTGACTCGGCACGGAATTATTGTTCCGAATGATTTTGGCTCGGCCTTCAGCGAGCTACGGCCCAAGCTTTTGATTCAAGAAAAATTCAAAATCACTCAAAACGGAACGGGCCAGGTGCACTTCCTATTTGTAACGCGCGAATTCAAAATTATTTCGGACCTCAGTTTCAATTTCTCCAGATTCACAATTGCAGGAAGAACGCTCAGAAAAGGATAAGACGCAAAAAATGCGAATAATCCTCGGTAGATCTCGAATGCTCAAGTTCCTGAACTTTTATATTGGCCTGTACCTGAATCATCCGTCTAGCCGCTGTCTGGCCTTGTCTTGGTTATAAGAGCCCTTCTATGTTTTCGTTCCCAAACTAAAATTGAAAAAATTAAAGTTCACTGCATCTCTTGTTGGGTACCCTTGGTATATTTCCTCTACACTTAGCGTTTCGATGTTAGCAACCCACGCTCCATTTTTTTCACATTGCTTCCTTCATGTGAACAACACCAAGTCCAAATATTGTGTCTGATTCAAATTCTAACGATGCCGAAAGGTTCCAACTTATTCCAACTCATTATCTTGGTTCCTCTCCTGTGGTTACTAAATGACCGAACGTGCGGTTTTTCACTGATCTTTAGCCAAACATGATTGTGCTATATCGATCCGCATCAAATTATTAGCCATTACATACATACACTATGTGACTTCACACAACGTGACAGGTAGTGTTATTCAGTGGAGGTATTGGTCGCACAATGACTATATAAGAATTGAACAAATCGGGGCATGCGCGGTAGCGCATGTCCCATATGGTTGTCCGGAGTTAGTGCCGGCAGGAAAAATTTTCACTGGCCAGTAATTCCACAACAAGGCTCCGATGGTTTCAATATTTAACCACAAGGTGCCTTAGGCCACCCTACATCTGCGTTCAAAATTTGACGTTGATCGGTACCGGCGTCGTGGAGTTACGGTACCCAACGCCTCTCAAAAAGTGCAAAAACGTTCTTCTTCTTCTTTCTTTCTTTCTTTCTTTCTTTCTTTCTTTCTTTCTTTATTCTTTCATTTTTTTCCGGCAAAATGTTCGTCCAAAACTCAGGGATGCATCGGACGAGAAATCTGCCGCGGTACCGGGGGTTTTGAAGGTCGAGAAACTCGATGGTGACATTGGTTTTTGGATCCAGTACTTTTCGGAGCCAGAACCGGAACTGGAACCGGAACTCAGTATTTAGCCATGCAAATAAGTCGCACAATACTGGTCTGGTCATAAAGACAGTGCGTGCGGTATATAGGTTTTCGGGGTCGAGAAATCTAATGGTGACATTGGTTTTTGAATCCGGAGCTCTTCGGAGCCAGAACCGGAACTGGAACCGGAACTCAGTATTTATCAAGCAAATAAGTCGCACAATACTGGTCTGATCATAAAGACAGTGCGTGCGGTATACAGGTTTTCGGCGTCGAGAAGTCTAATGGTGACATTGGGTTTTCAATCCGGAGCTCTTCGGAACCAGAACTGGAACTGGAACCGGAACTCAATATTTAGCCATGCAAATAAGTTGCACAATACTGGTCTAATCATAAAGACAGAGCGTGCGGTATATAGGTTTTCGGGGTCGAGAAATCTAATGGTGACATTGGCTTTTGTATCCAGTACTTTTCGGAGCCAGAACCGGAACTGGAACCGGAACTCAATATTTAGCAATGCAATTAAGCCGCACAATACTGCTCTGATCATGAAGCCAGTGGGTGCGGAACATAGGTTTTCAGGGTCGAGAAATCTAATGGTGACATTGGTTTTTGAATCCGCAGCCCTTCGGAGCCAGAAGCGGAACTGGAACCGGAACTCAGTATTTATCAAGCAAATAAGTCGCACAATACTGGTCTGATCATAAAGACAGTGCGTGCGGTATATAGGTTTTCGGGGTCGAGAAATCTAATGGTGACATTGGTTTTTAAATCCGGAACTTTTTGGAGCCAGAACCGGAACTAGGACCGGAACCCAAAACTGATTCACGTGAATAAACAACACTATGCTGCCCTGATCATAAAGAAAGTGGGGGCGATATATAGGCTTTCGGGGTCGAGAAACCCAACGGTGGCATTGGTTTTTAAATCTGGAACTTTTGGGAGCCAGAACCGGAACTCAGTATTGATCAATGCGAATAAATAGTGTAACAGTGATCTGATCTCCAATAATGTGTCAGCTGTTTATGTTTCTGGGGTCGGGGAACCGATGGTGACATCGCTTTTTTTAGCTCTGACTTGATTGAGGTGTAAATCAGTAACATAAATACAGTCAAACCATCACAAGGTGAACCTCTACATAGTGAATTCCTCTGTATAGTGAACGAATTATCAGTGTGATCATACAATATGTGTTTTCCGTCCACCGAATGAGAAAATGCGCTTACTCGATATAAAACAAAAATACAAGAAGAAAAATGCCTGCTGTCGCGCGGCAAGAATCAGGATATGGTTCTCGGTATCATGCTGGTCGCATATAAAACACCTATACAAGATTGTTTACTCCCCAAAGTAAAAAGATATCAATGGTTACGCACAAGAGCAAAAGGCGACTAAAAACATCACCGAAACAGAAGAAAAGCTTATTTGCCAAAAAATGAACTGGATTTAGAAAAAGGCATTGCATTCCTTTCGAACAGTGAATTAAAAAGCGATACGCCATCAAGGAACCATATTGCGGCCAACGCATAATCGTTTTACCCACTCTTTATGCCGTTACTAGTACGAATCGAATCTGTGACAGCTTGCCGTCGTCGCCTCATTGCGCTATTGGCCGCAATATGGTTCCCTGATGGCGTATCGCTTTTTAAGTCACTTTTCGAAAGGAATGCAATGTCTCTTTCTAAATCCTGTTCATTTTTTGGCAAATAAGCTTTTCTTCTGTTTCGGTGATGTTTTTAGTCGCCTTTTGCTCTTGTGCGTAACCATTGATATCTTTTTACTTTGGGGAGTAAACAATCTTGTATAGGTGTTTTATATGCGACCAGCATGATACCGAGAACCATATCCTGATTCTTGCCGCGCGACAGCAGGCATTTTTCTTCTTGTTTATTTCCTGAATCGTGAAGAGGGAAAGTGACGGGGCAATGACGTTTCGTTGCGCAATCACACACAAGCCATGCAGTCACCAAAATGTTTCAGAACTGCAGCATCGTGGGTGCCCTGCCGGATTATTTTGAGCTGTAAATGTTTTGTCAAAAATACAAGTAGCATAGTGGTTAAACCTGGCCAGCCACTATTGATATTTGAAAATTTTGGTCTGTTTTTATGATTTATTACTGTTGTCGACATCGAGGCGACCAAGGTTTACATTCGTGACTTTTCCATCAAGTGCCGATTTAATACCGAAATTAATCCATAAACACCGGTTCTCGGGAACAAAATTCCAAAAAATAGATAGACCCCGTTTAGTGCATTTCAGGAAGACAAGAACAAATATTCAAGATGGCCGACTGCTTCTTATCACAAGCATACGGTAGTCACGTGACCTTGCCCATGCGTTTTGTACAGTGCCGCACTTTTTGTTGGTGCATAACACACGTGTTGCAAGCGCGCGCACTGGCACTGTGTAGTGGGAGCGTAAAGTCCCTAATAGCATACTGTAAGCCGATGACAATTGGCCGCTATTCAAAATTTTGTTCCTGGCCGACATGCTTGCCAAGAAGTGGGGGTCTATCTATTTTTTAATTTTGTTCCCGAGAACCGGTGTTTACCGATTGATTTCGATATAAAATCTGCACTAAATAAAAAAGTCATGATTATAAACTTTATTCGTCTCGATGCCGGCAACTAAATTAGAGCAAAAAAACAAACCAAAAAGTTCAAATATCAATAGTGGCGGGCCAGGTTTAAGGTTGAACCTGAAGATCAGGGTAGATGATTTCTGATTTAGTCATTGTGCGACCAATAGTAACATAATGCGACAGCAACCAATATGGTGACACTCGCTTACATTGTAAAATTGCGTTCCAGAACTTGACTGCACATGAGCATTGTGTTACTTCACATGTTACAGGAAAATAAAATGGGTGGAATTTTCGAAACGGTGTAAAGGTCAGTTGGGCGTAAAGGTCGGTGTAAAGTTCGGTCGAAAGCTCTGTCGGCGCAGCTCGGTGTAAACGTGAAACATTATGCCTGTTATTAACGTGGAATGTTTCAAGTTTACACCGAGGTATATCACACTGAGCTGTCGACCGAGCTTTGCACCGACCTTTACACCCAACTGACTTTTACACCGTTTCGAAAATATCACCCAATGAAATGTGCACTATGAGTTCAGTATTGTTATGCGACACCTACAGTAGGTGGTTTGCACAGCCAGCCAGGGTTGGAAAAAATATTTTTTGAATGACCAGAAAGCACATAATCTCATCTCGATTGTTGTATTGTGCCGTTTTCGCAAGGAAATATATTTTATAAATCTTTGAATATATTCCCAGCTCGAGATGGCAACGATCGCTTTGTTAGCTCTGGCAGCTTTGTCGTGTCAAACCGAGAGCGTTTTCGGACAACAGGGTTCGTTTTGTGCGCTGCAAGTCCTAATCTCATCCCTGAAGCCTACCAATTAGGTCTCCCTCAGTCATAGTGGAAAATGGAAAGTGGAAATGAAAATATTTTTTATGTCCAAGTTCTCCATTTCCATTTTCCAACATGAAGCGCCAAGTCAATGCGGGTCCGATACGGGATCTTAACAACTCGCTAGAAAAGGGTTGAAACCCGTTTATTTTACCTCAGAACACATAGAATTACTTCATTTAACCACGTTTTCTTCCCAACATGAGCGTTTCCAATTTTTTGCGGACATATTTTGGTCATCTGGGCGTTTAAAAAAACGTTTTTTTTTAAAAAAACGTTTTTTTTAAAACGATTTTTTGAAAAAAAAACGTTTTGTTGGTCACAAAAACCCTGGTCACAAAAAATCAATGTGATGTGACTAGGTGGTCATATTGATGTGATGTGACTTAGCAGACCGGTCACATTGATGTGATGTGACTACCGAGTCAGATCCGATCCAATCACATCCGATCACCAAGTTTGATACCGACGCAATGTTGTTGCAGTGTGCCCCGACGGCAGCGGAGCAGTGTCACCCTGCATCAACGGTTTGTGCGGCGTCGGATTCACGTGCACGAGCAACAACCTGTGCTGTGGCAACACTAACACTCAGTGCGACTTCGATGTGCCACAGGTCTGTATTGCAGAGTGCAAATGTCCCGCGACAACTACACTTGTGAATGGTCGGTGTCGAACCCAAACATCATCCGGTAAGTGGGACGACGGCGGAACCCGGGACCAGGAACAGGCGCAATTGGGCAATCGAGTCAAATTGTACTAGGACACTTTTCACCCCACGTCGCCAGATTTTCAGTGTGGGTGGCGGAGGCCATGACACCGGCAACAAGAAACAGTTTTTGTCTCATGATTATAATATCTGCGAAGGCAAAAAAATATGCGAACTTAATAAAAATTGAGGAAAAGTGCTACGACTCGCAACAGCTTTAACGCTGGCCGAAAAACCAAGTCTCGAAAATACATGAGTGAAATGCATCCGTTCATGACAAAAATCAAATAGGTAGTCCCGAGCCCGACCCCAAGATCAGCAATGCTCACATCGAACTTCACAGGTTCGAACAGATGTGCAGATGGTTCGATTGCTGCCGGCCCTTGCCTCGACGGCAACTGCGGCGGTGGGCTCACATGCATCAACAATCAATGTTGCACTGTCACAAGTTGGTAACTTGACAAACTATAAAGCTGCAGTTTTTCATGTATACACATACGCGCGTGCATGCACGGGTAGGTATGGCTTCTGCCTTTGGCATTGGTGCACCGGAGGCGCCCATATATGCCTGCAGAATCGCACGCGCGCTGTAACCGCAGATGTACGTGTAAGTGACCAGATATTGTGCGCAATGACATTTCAGTTGCCAATTTTCATTCACACCAAAAACGAGCACAAACTCTACAAATCCAACATCACAATGGGCCATATTGCAGACGTTTGTCCTACGACTGATCAAACAGCGGTGCTTGACAGCAACGGTCTTGCTTTGCGGTGCGGCAGCGGACAGACGTTCGCTTGCGACGCCACACGAGCCAGATGTGTTTATTCGCCAACAGTCGGCGCCTATATCTGTTGCAAGTAAATGAACGAAAACGTGTGTTTGATGCGATTGCCTCAGTATTTGTATGGGTGTAGGCTGGCGACGCAAATTGCCCTCAAAAATATTCTTGTGCCCGACGTTTTGATGTCTTGCTTATGCTGCTTCTTACTTCTTTTAGATATGTGTGCATATCCTGAGGTGCTTTGTAGTTCCTTTCTTCTGACCAATACTCCATTACTATATTTATTTCTCTTCAAGATTTCATAGTGTCTATTATTGCGGAATTGTTTTGTTTAACACAGTCCTTAGAAAGATTCAGTCAGTTTAGCGGTCATAATTACATAACATACAAGTATAATTACCCAATAGTGATGATACGGAGAGAAAGCATCGACGAAATGTTCATGGCATTGTTTCTTTCTTCACGTGACCAAATAGGTGTGTGAAACAAGGCGCATCTCGGACGATTTACGCAAAATTCTTCAGTCAAATGTGACGTCAAGATCTTTGTCCGTGTCTCCGATGAAATAACCGTGTTCGGTTCAACCAAACATTGTGCTCTCCGTCAGATAAAGTGCCTTTGCAAAGCTATGGATATTTGGTGCTGCATTCGCACATGCAGTATAACGTAATGAGAAACAGCGTGATCAAATACAAGAGATAAGAAGAATGGCTTTCAAAAAACAGATCGTCACAAGCGGCAACATGTAACACACATGCATACAAAAATAGATTGCTGTCCCGGGTAAACAGCAGCGCTGTATTATACAAAACTGCACATTTACCGGTATACACGGACACGGTTGCATCGAAGGCAACACAGCGTGGGTTTTGTGACCAACATATGAAACAGTTTTGATTATGACGTGTTCTTGCACTTTGCGCCTCGAGGTTAGTTTGAGGTTACAATCTCGGTGCCATCGACATCTCATGTTGTCTGGGGCCAACAATCGAAATCAAAATATGGCCGCACGAAAATTCAAATATTTATTTATGACAGTCATGCCGAGCATGTGAAACAAACTATCCTATACATCCTAAATAAGGTATTGTGATTTTATATTCAGCGAATCATCGAGTCAGTCCACTTGCTTCTTTGAGCCGAATCCACTCAGGATCTGAAAATAAAAACGAAAGAATTCAACCAGTGCGGCAACACAACATACTAAGCAGCGAAAAAATCCGAATCAGGAAGCTGGACTCGAACCGCACATTTGTTTGGGCAACCGCCGGACCGATAGTGGTTAATCGACTGAGTCATGGCCTAACACAAAAGTTGTTCTTGTTGTTGTGGACGCGCTTACGGAAATGCAGCACCAAAGAAACTGTTGTGTTTTGTGTGATCAAAATTTGGAAAACTGGAGGTTCTGCACCTCATGAGTGTGCCAACAAATGGCGGCAAGTCAGCCCTGTGACAATAAAAGCATCCCGTTGTGTCCACCTTTTCAGCAAACTTTGCCACATAACACGTGAAGTGGTAGTACTGGGTGTCGGCCAGTTTGGGTCGTTTCGATAGTTCGATTTTACAACATCACTCAGATCCGAACACAAAGCGCCACAGTTCTCAGACAGTCTGTCGGTGCACGACAGCTGGCTGAGATTGGTGTGGCGTTTTGTGTTCGACACGAGTGATGTCGGGCTGAGATCACGATCGAAACGACCCAAACTGGCCGACACCCAGTACTACCACTTCACGTGTTATGTGGCAAAGTTTGCTGAAAAGGTGGACACAACGGGATGCTTTTATTGTCACAGGGCTGACTTGCCGCCATTTGTTGGCACACTCATGAGGTGCAGAACCTCCAGTTTTCCAAATTTTGATCACACAAAACACAACAGTTTCTTTGGTGCTGCATTTCCGTAAGCGCGTCCACAACAACAAGAACAACTTTTGTGTTAGGCCATGACTCAGTCGATTAACCACTATCGGTCCGGCGGTTGCCCAAACAAATGTGCGGTTCGAGTCCAGCTTCCTGATTCGGATTTTTTCGCTGCTTAGTATGTTGTGTTGCCGCACTGGTTGAATTCTTTCGTTTTTATTTTCAGATCCTGAGTGGATTCGGCTCAAAGAAGCAAGTGGACTGACTCGATGATTCGCTGAATATAAAATCACAATACCTTATTTAGGATGTATAGGATAGTTTGTTTCACATGCTCGGCATGACTGTCATAAATAAAAATTATTTGAATTTTCGTGCGGCCATATTTTGATTTCGATTGTTGGCCCCAGACAACATGAGATGTCGATGGCACCCAGATTGTAACCTCAAACTAACCTCGAGGTGTAAAGTGCAAGAACACGTCATAATCAAAACTGTTTCATATGTTGGTCACAAAACCCACGCTTGTTGCCTTCGATGCAACCGTGTCCGTGTATACCGGTACAATGTGCAGTTTTGTATAATACAGCGCTGCTGTTTACCCGGGACACAGTATCTTATTTTTGTATCATGTGTGTTACATGTTGCCGCTTGTGACGATACTGTTTTTTGAAAGCCATTCTTCTTATCTCTTGTATTTGATCACGCTGTTTCTCATTACGTTATACTGCATGTGCGAATGCAGCACCAAATATCCATAGCTTTGCAAAGGCACTTTATCTGACGGAGAGCACAATGTTTGGTTGAACCGAACACGGTTATTTCATCGGAGACACGGACAAAGATCTTGACGTCACATTTGACTGAAGAATTTTGCGTAAATCGTCCGAGATGCGCCTTGTTTCACACACCTATTTGGTCACGTGAAGAAAGAAACAATGCCATGAACATTTCGTCGATGCTTTCTCTCCGTATCATCACTATTGGGTAATTATACTTGTATGTTATGTAATTATGACTGCTAAACTGACGGACTGTTTCGAAGGACTGTGTGAAACAATACAATTGCGCTATAAATGACACTATGCAATCTGGAAGAGTAATCAATATAGTAATGGAGTATTGGTCAGAAGAAAGGAACTACAAAGCACCTCAGGATATGCACACATATCTAAGAAGTAAGAAGCAGCATAAGCAAGACATCAAAACGTCGGGCACAAGAATATTTTTGAGGGCAATTTGCGTCGCCAGCCTACACCCATACAAATACTGAGGCAATCGCATCAAACACACGTTTTCGTTCATTTACTTGCAACAGATATAGGCGCCGACTGTTGGCGAATAAACACATCTGGCTCGTGTGGCGTCGCAAGCGAACGTCTGTCCGCTGCCGCACCGCAAAGCAAGACCGTTGCTGTCAAGCACCGCTGTTTGACCAGTCGTAGGACAAACGTCTGCAATATGGCCCATTGTGATGTTGGATTTGTAGAGTTTGTGCTCGTTTTTGGTGTGAATGAAAATTGGCAACTGAAATGTCATTGCGCACAATATCTGGTCACTTACACGTACATCTGCGGTTACAGCGCGCGTGCGATTCTGCAGGCATATATGGGCGCCTCCGGTGCACCAATGCCAAAGGCAGAAGCCATACCTACCCGTGCATGCACGCGCGTATGTGTATACATGAAAAACTGCAGCTTTATAGTTTGTCAAGTTACCAACTTGTGACAGTGCAACATTGATTGTTGATGCATGTGAGCCCACCGCCGCAGTTGCCGTCGAGGCAAGGGCCGGCAGCAATCGAACCATCTGCACATCTGTTCGAACCTGTGAAGTTCGATGTGAGCATTGCTGATCTTGGGGTCGGGCTCGGGACTACCTATTTGATTTTTGTCATGAACGGATGCATTTCACTCATGTATTTTCGAGACTTGGTTTTTCGGCCAGCGTTAAAGCTGTTGCGAGTCGTAGCACTTTTCCTCAATTTTTATTAAGTTCGCATATTTTTTTGCCTTCGCAGATATTATAATCATGAGACAAAAACTGTTTCTTGTTGCCGGTGTCATGGCCTCCGCCACCCACACTGAAAATCTGGCGACGTGGGGTGAAAAAGTGTCCTAGTACAATTTGACTCGATTGCCCAATTGCGCCCGTTCCTGGGTCCCCGGTTCCGCCGTCGTCCCACTTACCGGATGATGTTTGGGTTCGACACCGACCATTCACAAGTGTAGTTGTCGCGGGACATTTGCACTCTGCAATACAGACCTGTGGCACATCGAAGTCGCACTGAGTGTTAGTGTTGCCACCGGGCGCGCAGCACAGGTTGTCGCTCGTGCACGTGAATCCGACGCCGCACAAACCGTTGATGCAGGGTGACACTGCTCCGCTGCCGTCGGGGCACACTGCAACAACATTGCGTCGGTATCAAACTTGGTGATCGGATGTGATTGGATCGGATCTGACTCGGTAGTCACATCACATCAATGTGACCGGTCTGCTAAGTCACATCACATCAATATGACCACCTATATCACATCACATTGATTTTTGTGACTCAGGGATTTTGTGACCAACAAAACGTTTTTTTTTTCAAAAAATCGTTTTTTAAAAAAAACGTTTTTTTAAAAAAAACGTTTTTTTAAACGCCCAGATCACCCAAATATGTCCACAGAAAATTGGCAACGCTATGTTGGGAAGAAAACGTGGTTAAATGAAGTAATTCTATGTGTTCTGAGGTAAAATAATGGAATTTCAAACCTTTTTTGAGCGAGCTTGCTCAAGATCCCGTATCCACCTGCATCCACTGGTGTTCACGTTGCAAAATGGAAATGAGAGTTGCACATAAAAGATTCATTTCCACTTTCCATTTTCCACTATGACCTGAGAGGTTAATCCAAGGGCTTCTAGTATGCATTACTGCAGCGCACAAAACGAACCCGGTTGTCCTAAAAAACGCTTCGGGTTTGACACGACAAAGCTGCCAGAGCTAGAAATGATCGTTGCCATCTCGAGCTGGGTAATATATTCAAAGATTTATAACATATTTTCTTAAATGTAAATATACAATATTGAGATGAGATTATGTGCTTTCTGGTCATTCAAATATTTTTTCCAACCCTGGCTGGCTGTGCAGTCTACGAGACTGGAGGTGTCGGATAACAGATCCTAAACTCATAGTGCACATTTCAGTCGGCCTTCCCGCTGAAACGGGTGCCAAAGTTACTTGGGAGAACAAGGTCGGTGCAAAGCCCCGCCCAGAGTTCCGGCTTATATACCTCGGCGGAACCCCGAAACATTCCACGTTAAAAATAATTATATTATTTAATTTTTATATTGAGTTGTCATAGGCACTGTTTATTGATCGCTCATTCCACAGCCCTTTCCGCTCATCTGTTCAACATGTTTCACATTGTTCAAAAACCCCATTTCTTTGATTTGCGGGTAACAGGTGGAGTAACACAATGCTCATGTGCAGTCAAGTTCTGGGAACGGACCTCTCCAATGAAAGCGAGTGTCACCATATCTCGTTGCTGTTGCATTATGTTACTATTGGTCGCACAATGACTAAATCAGAAATCATCTACCCTGATCTTCAGGTTCAACCTTAAACACAAGAAGAAAAATGCCTGCTGTCGCACGGCAAGAATCAGGATATGGTTCTCGGTATCATGCTGGTCGCATATAAAACACCTATACAAGATTGTTTACTACCCCAAAGTAAAAAGAAAGTGGTTACGCACAGGAGCAAAAGGGACTAAAAAAAAAAAAGAAAAGCTTATTTGCAAAAAAATGAACGGGATTTAGAAAGCGGCATTGCATTCCTATCGAAAAGTGAATTAAAAAGCGATACGCCATCAAGGAACCATATTGCGGCCAACGCATAATCGTTTTACCCACTCTTTATGCCGTTACTAGTACGAATCGAACCGTGACAGCTTGCGGTCGTCGCCTCATTGCGCTATTGGCCGCAATATGGTTCCTTGATGGCGTATCGCTTTTTAATTCACTTTTCGAAAGGAATGCAATGCCTCTTTCTAAATCCCGTTCATTTTTTGGCAAATAAGCTTTTCTTCTGTTTCGGTGATGTTTTTAGTCGCCTTTTGCTCCTGTGCGTAACCACTGATATCTTTTTACTTTGGGGAGTAAACAATCTTGTATAGGTGTTTTATATGCGACCAGCATGATACCGAGAACCATATCCTGATTCTTGCCGTGCGACAGCAGGCATTTTTCTTCTTGTATTTTTTGTTTTATATCGAGTAAGCGCATTTTCTCATTCGGTGGACGGAAAATACATATGATCACACTGATAATTCGTTCACTATACAGAGGAATTCACTATGTAAAGGTTCACCTTGTGGTGGTTTTACTGTATTCATGTTACTGTTTTGCACCTCAATCAAGAACGAGCGATGTCACCATCGGTTCCCCGACCACAGAAACATAAACAGCTGACACACTATTGGAGATCAGATCACTATTACACTATTTATTCGCATTGATCAATACTGAGTTCCGGTTCTAGTTCCGGTTCTGGCTCCAAAAAGTTCCGGATTTAAAAGCCAATGTCAGCATTAGATTTCTCGACCCCGAAAACCTATATACCGCACGCACTGTCTTTATGATCAGACCAGTATTGTGCGACTTATTTGCTTGATAAATACTGAGCTCCGGTTCCAATTCCTTTTCTGGCTCCGAAGGGCTCCGGATTCAAAAACCAATGTCACCATTAGATTTCTCGACCCTGAAACAAGAGAAAGACAAAACAGAAAATACAACCGGCCGAACACAAACCCCAAGAACCCAAAACACCCCACCACAGAAGACAGAGGCGACAGCAGGAAAAACGACACCCCGAAGAGCCCGGACAAAAACAACACAGACCAAAACACCCCCCAGAAACAAGGCACAAGGGAAAAACCGAGCCGCAGCCGCGCCCAAAGAGCCCGACAAAAAACCAACACAAGACCACCCAAAACCAACCGCACGCCAGAAGACAAGCGACAGCAGAAAAACAGACCCGCCACCCGCCCGAAGAGCCCGACAAAACCAACCACCAAGACCACCCAAAACCAACGCCGCACGCACCCAGAAGACCAAGCGACATACAGAAAAACGAGCCGCCAGCCGCCCGAAGAGCCCGACAAAAACCAACCACCAAGAACGACCCCGAAAACCAACGCCGCACGCACTATAAGACCAACAACATTGCAGATAAATACGAGCCGCCAGCCGCGCTCCAAAGAGCCCGACAAAAACCAACCACCAAGATCTCACCCAAAACCTAACGCCGCACGCACTTCTATATCAGACCAACGACATTCAGATAAATACAGCCGCCACCGCTGCCCGAAGAGCCCGACAAAAACCAACCACCAAGATCTCACCCCAAAACCTAACGCCGCACGCACTATATAGACCAACACATTCAAACTCCACCCACCCTCCCGAAGAGCTCCGAGAGAAAACAACAAGATCTCACCCAAAACCCACCCGCACGCACAAAGACCACACATAAACACCTCCACCCCCAAAACCCAACACAACCACCAATCTCACCCAAACCCCCACCCAAACCACCAAACACCCCCCCCCCACCCCCCCCCCTTATGTTCCACACCCACTGGCTTCATGATCAGAGCAGTATTGTGCGGCTTAATTGCATTGCTAAATATTGAGTTCCGGTTCCAGTTCCGGTTCTGGCTCCAAAGAGCTCCGGATTCAAAAGTCAATGTCACCATTAGATTTCTCGACCCCGAAAACCTATACGCCGCACGCACTGTCTTTATGATTAGACCAGTATTGTGCGACTTATTTGCATGGATAAATATTGAGTTCCGGTTCCAGTTCCAGTTCTGGCTCCGAAGAGCTCCGGATTCAAAAGTCAATGTCACCATTAGATTTCTCGACCCCGAAAACCTATACGCCGCACGCACTGTCTTTATGATTAGACCAGTATTGTGCGACTTATTTGCATGGATAAATACTGAGTTCCGGTTCCAGTTCCGGTTCTGGCTCCGAAGAGCTCCGGATTCAAAAACCAACGTCACCATTAGATTTCTCGACCCCGAAAACCTATATACCGCACGCACTGTCTTTATGACCAGACCAGTATTGTGCGACTTATTTGCATGGCTAAATACTGAGTTCCGGTTCCAGTTCCGGTTCTGGCTCCGAAAAGTACTGGACCCAAAAACCAATGTCACCACCTAGTTTCTCGACCTTCAAAACCCCCGTTACCGCGGCGGATTTCTCGTCCGATGCATCCCTGAGTTTTGGACGAACATTTTGCCGGAAAAAAAAGAAAGAAAGAAAGAAAGAACGAAAGAAAGAAAGAAAGAAAGAAAGAAGAAGAAGAAGAACGTTTTTGCACTTTTTGAGAGGCGTTGGGTACCGTAACTCCACGACGCCGGTACCGATCAACGTCAAATTTTGAACGCAGAGGTAGGGTGGCCTAGGGCACCTTGTGGTTAAATATTGAAACCATCGGTGCTTTGTTGTGGAATTACTGGCCAGTGAAAATTTTTGCTGCCGGCACTAACTCCGGACAACCATATGGGACATGCGCTACCGCGCATGCCCCGATTGTTGTTCAGTACAGGCCAACATAAAAGTTCTAGGAACTTGAGCATTCGAGACCGACCGAGGATTATTCGCACTCTTTGCGTCTCATCCTTTTCCTGAGCGTTCTTCCTGCAATTGTGAATCTGGAGAAATCGAAACTGAAGGTCCGAAAGAATTTTGAATTCGCGCGTTACAAATAGGAAGTGCACCTGGCCCGTTCCGTTTTGAGTGATTTTGAATTTTTCTTGCAATCCAAAGCTTGGGCCGGAGCTCGCTGAAGGCCGAGCCAAAATCATTCGGAACAATAATTCCGTGCCGAGTCACGTGTTTATCTGACTCCTTGAGGTGCCGTGAATTTTGCCGGGTCCGCTGGCCAGGACACAGAAACCGTCTTTTGCTGGAGCCGAAAAGCCCCTGCAGCCCGGGCCGCTGGCCCGAGCTCGGCGGGGGTTTCTCCTCTTTTGTCCGGGCTGCAAGGCCAAATTTTCCGTTCCATTACGTGTCAAACACCCGTTTTA
>JASAMV010005101.1:0-22565 GCA_030248065.1 Rhynchonema sp. JSB1_4
GGAAACCGGATGATTGTGAAAGCGGCCTATCTGGTGGAGCCCTTAGGCGTTATGAAGTGTTTCCGAACCCCGTTTCCAAGTGTGTCACTTTTAGCTTGCTCCATTATCACCTTCATTTTTTTAAAGTTGTGTCGCAGAGAGACGAAATCAACTGCTACAAGTGCATCGGCAAGCTGGCCTGCAAAACCGGACAGTGCTTGGGCGGGGTCGTGCATCAAGATCGAACATAAGCTCGACCGTGAGCGCTTCTTGTCATTTTTTGGTGGAATAATTTTGTTTGAGAAATGGATCTTTACAATTATCATTGACAGAGGGCTACAACTATGAGTACAAATGCGGCGCGGCGGTGACAGACGACACAATGAACAAATGTGACACGCCATTGGAGGGCAATGGAGATGGAGATGATACGATCATGACGACGACGTGCATCTGCAGTGAGGAGTACTGCAATCATGCACGCGACACACTCAAACATGCAAGCATCGTCAGTGCTATGGTTTTTGTGCTGATCGCTCTGTTTATGCCATAGATATAGATCAATGCTTGCAAATATTTCTGAGTTTTCCCTCAACTTGACTGTTCTCACGTTTTGTTATCCAATAGGGCGGGCTTAGGTTAAATCGGAAAACGCATTCTTTTTGCACAAAAAAGAGAGAAGAGAAAAAAAAAAGAAACTAAGAAAAAAACAAAAAACAAAAAAAAACAAAAAAAAAAAAAAACAAAAAATAAAAAAAAAAAAAAAAAAAAAAAAAACAACAACAAAAAAAAAAAAAAAAAAAAAAAAAAAAAAAAAAAAAAACAAAAAAAAAAAAACAAAAAAAAAACAAAAAAAAACAAAAAAAAAAAAAAAACAGAACAAAAAAAAAAAAAACACAAAAAAAAAAAACCAAACCAAAAAAAAACAAACAAAACAAAAAAACACAAAAAAAAAAAAAAAAAAAAAAAAAAAAAAAAAAAATCAAAAAAAAAAAAAAAAAAAAAAAAAAAAAAAAACCCCCAAAACACACAAAAAAAAAACGCAAGTAATCTTTTGCGTTTCCCGGAAATATTTCCGGTGTCTGGAAATGTTTTGCATTTTTGCATGGAACTAGTCGGGACCCGTGCCTTCGGCCCGGCTACAGCGCCGCGCCCGTGCCGTGCCCAGGGTTGGATTAAAAAAAGTAAACATTTAAAAAAAAATTTAAAAAAAATTCCACTTTTTTTTTGTAAAAAAAAATTTTTAAAAAAAAAGTTTTATTGCTCATCATTCTCAAAAAATCGCCTGCGGCGCTTATATTTCAGTTTAAAATGGCGTTGTAATGGACTCATACAGTTCCCAGACATCCCAACAATCGCTGCACGTATAATATAGGACACCCCATACCGTATACTGTGCAGTTATTGAGCTATCGACGTAAGCTATCGACAGACTCCACTTTGCTCGCCTATTTGCAGTTGTGTGGATTTGTCATTTGTTGCTTTTGTCACACAACATGAGTGTGGTGTAACTCTTTATCTCTCTTCAAATTTATCCCCAAATTCACAAACAGAAGGTTGGTCTTCCCTTTGTCATATATGCCCACAGAGTTACCATCGGGCGGGTTCTCAAAGTTATGACCAAATGGGCTAGATCGCAGGTGATCGACATAAACATGCAAGTCAGTGGAGAAGTTCTCTTTAGTGTCCCTCAAAACATACATAAGTAACATGATTTCAGAAATTTCATTTTTCTAGAAACCATTTTTTTGGGGGTCCGGAATAAAAAAAAGTGATTTTTAAAAAAAAAATTTAAAAAGTTTTTTTTTAAAAAAAAAAGTTCGCTAATAAAAAATTTTTTTAATCCAACCCTCGTGCCACCCCCCCCCACCCCGAAGACCCGTTAGCATACCCAAAGCTACTCGTGAAAATTGACCCGTCCGCACCTTCGAGAGAGGGGGCCACACACATACGTCTTCCTGTTTTAGTAGCATAGATTTACTTGTGGGTTCCGGACTCCGCAGTTAACCTACCTAAGTTCGCCCTAACCTAAGCCGTTCTGTTGTGGCTGTTTAGCATGAAAAGTTCGATTGAACAAAAGGTAAGTATCCAGGTACTGATTTGGATTTGACAGTGATAAATTTTGTCGTTTTACTCTGCGTTTTAATTTTCTGAATGCTAACAGGTTTATGTCACTAAGCAAACTCAACTTTTTTACTTATGTGATACTCCGTACTGTTTTTTGTGCACTTCTGCAACATAAAAGTAGCCACCAAACAAAGTTTACGAAACGGTGGCTTTAACCACTATGACTTGGGTTTATGCATTTTCGTGCACCTCTTACCTCACGTTTTTGTTTTATGTGACATGTGATTGAAAACATGATCGGGATAATTAATATGTATGTCCAACCGTTCAGCTTTGACACACTTCAGCAAATCCAAGAAGAATAGATTGTATTGATATGTATCCCGTGTCGACGATTGTCAAATTTTATTATCAATCCGCATGTACTCCCCAACCAAGGGACATCTGCCTCAAATGCGCTTTATATCATTTCCTTGACAATCATGTTAGTTCAGACACCGGATGTTTCAGAAAAATGGCGATGAGCACAAGTCAGCTCACATGTGATGGGTTTATGACGGGAGAGGTTTGCTTGCCAGAAATTTGTCTGTGGTAATCCCAAAGACCTTAGCTTAGTTGGGCTGCCACATTTTATTTTATTTTCGTCATCTCTCGGAGAATCACATGAAGGTGATGGTGATTCCATCTTTACGCGCATCATAAGTTCACGACGGAAGGATGACGCCGACTTGTCGTCCTCTCCTGGTCCTGAGTGCTGGGAGTGGATAAAAATCCTCCACCTTCCAATTGAAGAGATCTTGGATAAAAACTGACAAAAGTGAAGAGGAGTTAAAAATCTTTGGAAAATCATCCACGCCTATAAAAGGCAGAAAACGGCGTTTTGAGGCCAGCCGCTTCAGATTACGTTTAAGCCCAAGCCCAAGAAGCCTAGGCGTAGGCCTAAGCCTAAGCCTAAGCCTAGGCCTAAGCCTAGGCCTAAGCCTAAGCCCAAGCCTAAGGCTAAGCTCAAGAAAACAAACAAAAAATGATGGCTATGTTTTGACATCCCAACCCCGATTTCACTGTTATAAACACTATTTCTCATCATTTTGTTCATGTATAAATTAGTTTTAACCAAAAAAGCAAAAAAAAAACAAAAACATTCACCGGCGCCGGCGGGACTCGAACCAGCGGTCCCGCAGGCACGAGTCCAACGCCTTCACCGCTGAGCTAGCGAGCCGACACATACTTACGTCTAGCCGCTGCTACTTATATCTAGCGCTGCTGCTGTCTAATACACACACGTGTATTAATTAATGCACACACAGCCAGCTGCGTGTAACGGTTAAACCTGATGATCAAGGGACCTGGATGATTTTCCAAAGATTTTTATCTCAGTGACAAGATGGATGGAATAAAAACAAGCAAGCAATAGCAAACCGTCAAGTCTTAAATAAAATGCACAATGAGCAAACGTTTTTCATTATGTTTCAGATAAAAAATCAGGGATAAAGCCAACGTGTAATGCAAACAGAGACGAAGTCGCCGCGTTAGCGAAGGCGAGAAGAATGTAATTTTCCAAATCGCCGACGCAGGTGGTCTTCAAGAATGTGACAGTGACTTGCTGCAATGTCACACACCACATAATTTATTTCATTCGTGTCATTCAGCCTTCTGTTCGTTTTATTATTCGTCTTGTCGCTGAGCTGCAGCAGCTCAACAATAATGGGCAGCGAAAGGAGTGATCTCAAGTGGCTCATTTGACGACGCGCTTGGCGCTTTGTTTTTTGGGTTTCCGTGTTTCGGGACGACGACGGGTGGAATTGAATTGATCGACAGCAATGGCTGACGAGCGATTGGATTTCAACGACGTAGTCGGTCTGTCGTGGGATGTTTGGTTAAAACCATCGACATCGACCGAAGCAGCCGGCTCAAATGGTAAACCACTTGCCTTTTTTTTGTTTTGTTTTTCAAAAGTGCTAAATCTATCGCTTGTCATGCAAACCATATGTCATAATTAGCCTCAATGAAACAAATTGTCTTTAGGTCCCGCGAATTGTACAAGTGTTAATGGAGGAAATGAACCCACGTCGCCTCGCTCAAAACAGATTTCTACGGCAACGCTGCCCTGTCCAAGTTAGTCCCTGAAGGTGAAGTAGGTCGTCGCGGTCGTGTAACAAGTTAATATGGAGTGAAATGTGAATCCATTGCTTATGTTTGATGTGGGATGGCGCTGCATGCATAGATCTTAGCTGAAGGCTCATTTTTGTGTTAGGTGCTAGGTTTTTTGATCACAGTTCGACGGACGTGTCTAGACCCAATAATAGACCATCTGTACTAGCGGATAAAAAACCGTTTTTTTTTCACGAAAAAACCGAAAAAACAGGTCCCATCTGGGACGTGAAAAAACCGGAAAAAACCTCAGCCTCCGGGAAACATGGGTCTTTTTTTACTAAATTTTAAAAAAATTTTGACAAAAAGTTGGGAAAAATTTTTCTTCAGAACAATTTTGTTTTGTCATATGGCGCGGAAGGCGGAAGATGTCAATGTGGCTTGTTTCAACGATTTTATTTTGGTCATAACTGGCATTAAAAACGCCCCTAAACACCACTTAGCGTCCGTGCTAACAACATTAACATGCCCGGAAAATCCCTCTTTTGAGCTTCCCATATCCTCATAGATTGCGGTTCTTTTCTTTATCGGATTTTTCGGTTTTTTCACGAAACATAAAAAATCGGTTTTCCCGCCAGCATAAGCCACCATTGGGTTTTCGTCACCAAACACATTTAGGCCACACTTTTCCAAAATTATTTGAAGCAACCAACAAGTTTTTCTTGGAAAAAAATTTTGGAACATAGATGATCGTCCATTTTGATCATATTAATGTTTCTAAAAAATCATTTGCAAGAATCCTATCTGATGACGACAGTGATACACTATTTATTTATTGATCACACACAGCATTTGCAGAAGCGGCGTGCTACGGTCTGTGTCCGACGTGGGATTCGTTCACAATTGTGACGTGCAGTGAATGTGGCAAAGCCGTCAAACCTGTCGCTTACAATCATCATTGCAGTAAGTTTGGGTATCATTCCGTGAGGTATATTTCCTTCGGTTGACCATCTCTGATCTCATGTGTCGAGTGCCGTCAAACGTCATAAGAATCGGATCATTCCCACTTTAGTTGACGCATGTGACGTCTTTCTTGAAGGATATTGTGAGCATTGCTGATGCCACCCATTTCGACCAGCCTCCAAATCACTTGAGCAGGCAGGCACGATCCACCAAACACCAAATCGGTCCATTATTTGGTAGTTTTGTGAGCTGAAAAGTCAGTTTTTCATTTGTTCATGCCAAGATGACGTGATTGCAGAAGTTCGTCATCAGCATCCACTACGGGTCAAATCACCATCGGCGCACTCGCCCTCTTATATCAGTGCTGCAGCATCACATCGATTCGCACAACGACCGGCGCCCGTCGACGGCAGGAGTCCGGCAGGTTGGACGAGCCGGCTGATGAATTTTCGTCATCAATTTTGTTAATTTTTGTTTGGATGTTTTTTATATTTTTGTTTCTTTGTTACGTATTTCATAGCAAAGATAGTTTCATGAGCTAAACTGGCAAAAATTCTGACCAACACAAATGTTGTTCATCACGTGTGAGTGGGTAAACACCTTTTACCCGGGTTAAAATTAGTGCTACAACGGACAACAGCCCTGTTAACGCAGTTCAAGCGAAGATTCACAGACTTCACTTCGTTCCTCGTTGTTGATGAAGAGTCCAGAAGCTCATATCAAGCCATCACAGGCTCTATGAGCGTATAGTTTTCTCCTTGTCAACCACACTTTCCACATGATCTTTAGTTTCCCACGCCCTCAACCGAACAATTCGTCAAATAGGCGTGCCGACAGTGAGGCGTGCGAGGACATCCGACACAAAGGCGACACGACATTAGGCGGCGAAGACAACGGCGGAAAGAGGCGTGCGCGACAGGAGGCGTGCGAAAGACATCCGACGTCAAAAGGCGTGCAAACATTCGACGCCAAAAGGCGTCGAAACACAGACGTAAGATGAGGCGCGCAAAAGACGATGACATCAATTGAGGCGTGCGAAACACACCACTTCAAAGCGTGCAGTCACCTCCACTTCAAATGAGCGTGCCAAGTTCATTCGATATTATGTACCACTACATCTGCAGTGGCTTGTACCATGCTGATATATATGCGGCTACCAAGACGCTTAAATAGGCGTGCGAGGACATCGGACGTCAAAAGGCGTGCGGTTCATCTTCGAACTCGCTTGTAAAGGCTCGTAGAGCGATTCTGAAATCAGTTCTGGAATGGATTCGTTTTTGCGTGGTTTATACATTTTTAATTAATTGAAGTCCTTAATTGATTCCGGAATTTAATTCGGAATCAAGAAATCATCATCATCGGTCACCGCCATCCGGATCAGCGACCGTTGCTTGCGGTGCTGCTCTTATATATGCATTTGGCGAACATTTTTGCCCGTCAGTGCACTAGTGATTAAATTTAGTCTGCAAGTCGATCAGTTGTCAGGACACAGTCAAACATCGCCGTGAACGAAAAAACATGCCAGTTGAAGCGACAATGTACATTAGGCGTGCGAGGCACAAAACAAATGTTAAATCGCACACTGTTGTCGTTTTTGTCTCACTGTACATTGCGCGCCGCAAGTGTATTTCGCAGCAAATATGTTGTTGTTTATGTTCAGAAGTTTTAACGGATTCTGCAGCCAATCGAGATTTTCACGCTAAAAGTCGCCAACACACTAGTGCACTGACGGGAAAAATGTTTCGCCAATGCAATAAAGCAGCACCGCAAGCAACGATCGCTATCCGGATCGGCGGTGACGATCGATCGTGATTTTTTGATTCCGAATTAAATTCCGGAAACAATTAAGGACTTCATTTAATTAAAAAAGTATAAACCACGCGAAAAAAATTATTCCAGAACTATTTCAAATCGCTCACGAGCCTTTACAAGCGATTCCGAAAATCCGAACTTCGCACGCCTCATTTGACGTCCGATGACTTCGCACGCCTCATTGTAAACGTACTTGACGCCGCATCATATATCAGCATGGACAAGCCACTGCAGATGTCAGTGGACAAATACACGAATGAACTTGGCACGCCTCATTTGAAGTGGGCTTTCGCACGCCTCAATTGATGTCACACGTCTTTTGCGCGCCTCATCTACGTCTGATGTCTTTCACACGCCTCATTTACGTCGATGTCTTTCGCACGCCTCACTGACGTCGCACGCCTCCTTTTGTGTCGGTTGTCTTTCGCACGCCTCATCTTGGCTACTTTGGCACGCCTCAGTGTACTTGGCACGCCTCACTGACGTCGCACGCCTCATTTTACCCCGGTTGTCTTTCGCACGCCTCACTGTACGTCGCACGCCTCATTTCGCGTCGATGTCGTTCGCACGCCTCACTGTACATCGCACGCCTCATTTGACGCAATTTGTCTTTCGCACGCCTCATTTGAAGGGCTGCACTTCGCACGCCCCGACCGAGTCGCTAATTCAACATGTATGCTTTCCACACAGGTGTCAACCAATCGTCCGATGATTTCTACACCATGTTGCTATCACCTCCGTCGTTCGAGCCTCGAAGCGCCGGTGTTCTAGCCAGCGGCAACGTGTTCGATGCACTCTCAATATCGCAAGACAACAATGACAACAGTGTCGATGTGTGTGACCCAACCGTGGCATCCACGTCGGCGGCTGCAACCCGCAAGGTTGCCATGGCTCGTAAGACACTGCCGACACCGAATAGGGGGCAGGATGCAACGTCAAAAGACCAGACTCGACTAAAGTCCAGTGCTGCGACGTCTTATATGGTGCAAGCGACGGGCGTTAATAAGTTGAAGATCAGTAAACCCGGTGGGAGTGCTGCGATCAGGACGGATAATGACACGCATCATCAAGTCGTTGATAATGTGGGTTTGGCTTTTTTTGTGAGCACAGCCAAATTTGTTCTTTTGCTTGGCCAAATTTGGGTGCATACTTTGAGGATCAAATCGGACTTGGAATTCTTAGTCACATGTGGCTTTTTCGAAATTTTTATTGCGACCAGCGTAAAAGATCCAATCTAAATAGAAATTTCTGGCTGTTGAAACACATCTTGCAGTAAACCTCAAAAAAATTACATAAGCAAGACAGGACTTATGATCACTCACACAGTTGAGCCCATAATTTTTTCGTGTGCAATACGATTGTATTGCAGGTGACCGAATCTCTGCAAGCAATGAGCTCAACCAAACAGCAGCAGCCCGATTTCAACAATCACAACAACAGTACCGAACAATATTCATTGGATTCGAACGACGCTTTACACCAATCATCAGCGCGAGTACCGACTGGTGAATTCATACCCCTCGGCGAACAACACATACATCAGCGACGCATCAATGTGAAACGTCAGGCGGCCATACTCAGACGCCCGAAATTGACCGGCATCCACAGTGGTATGGTGAATGGCATGGCACTTGCCAAAACTGAACTCAGGTACGCTTCGAGCGCATGCACAGTTGTAGGCTCGACGAAGGATAGTGTTTCTCAAAAACAATGTTTTGCGGAGCAAGAATTGTTGGCCTGTTCTAATGTGGGCGAGATAGTGGTAAAAGTGCCAGGAAAGCTTTATTTCGTCTTCGTTTGTTTCATTGAAACTACAAATGGGTGTGTGCCGGAAATTCTTTCTCGCGCTTTTGTTATATGTACATTTCATCTCTGGTTGCACGTGTCAAAGCAAAATCTACTACTTGTACCACTTGCAAATCTACAACTACTACTTGTGTCCTGAATGTGCAGGGAAACGCCAACGGGTGGTCCGGGTCCGCCAACGAACGATCAATTGCTTGACAGCATGGTTGTGCTCGAAGAGGATCTCACTACGCCAATGCCTGTGGTTCGTTGCCCTTAGTTCAATTCGGCCAATTGTTTTTTAGTCATTATACTGGACCAACAATAGCTGTGATTATGCCTACATTCTCATCGAGCAATAGTTTATGATAAACCTCTCTAATTCTTTGTCAAAATTCTCTGCAAAATCCAGATTTCACGGCGTTAGGCGCGGCTGTCAAGCAATAGTCAAAGCTGTCAAAACAACAGTATCATTTTGGATTGCAGGTTTCTTTTTCTGAAATTAATGCAGAAATTCAAATGAAATGCAAAACAAGGATTCCACCCGTGTATAATTTCGGCAATGCAAAAATACGCGCCGATGCTACAACTAGAGAATGCAAATGATGCAAAACGTACATGTTTCAAGTCACAGCACCGTCATTCGAATGCAACGTTTTCAGGCCAACACGTACGGTCTTCGTGTGTATGAGCGTTGCGCACGCAATCCCAAGCTATCACCCACAACGACGCCTCCACCTGATAGTAGCCGAACAACACGCTGTGTGCTCTATTCACGACAATACGACGTATTTCGACATCGGCTCAGCGCGGCGATGCAGCTCACCGGTGAAACATCTGCCAGTAAACCGGCACCGTTGTCCGGGATACGAACGCTGCGCTTGCGCGTTTCGGATGAGTTTGGTCGGAGTGTCAGGCGGCCGATTGACCTACCGATTGGGGGTGATGCTGCGGTGAAACAGAATGCGGTCAGAGTGCCCATACTGGCCAGCAGACAGTCGAGTGAATCAATCAATAATGCCACCAGCACCAACAGTGTGATCAAGGTTGAGCATCGACCGACAAGACATATTGAACAACCGACACAGCGCATGTCCGCGCAGCCTGTGACCATGTGAGTGCACGTGGGGTGGTTAACTGGATAGAAACGGACTTTGCCAGCCTGACAGCCTGTTGCTAGCAATCGACCAACCTCACTATTACGAACGCATTGTTGTTGCAGCACTTACGAAGCGACGCCAGCCCCGATTCCGACCACTACGACGACGACGACATTAACGTCCAATCCCCTGATCGATATCACCACGGGTGCGTCATTTGACAGCAACACCGTGGTGGATGTGGAATCATTGGCCACTGCTGTCACGCCACCGGCAACGGTACGTTTGGGACAGCTTATGCTTAGACGAACGGCAAACGGCGTTCGACGTAGCAGTTGGGGGGGGAGATAGGCCGAAAGTGTCGAGAGTAGAAAGGAGTACAGGATTACCATCGGTGCGGCTGCTCTGGATTAACAGCTGAACTGAAAGAAACAAAGTGTTATTGCACAGTCCAGTAACCTGCCCGTGGTCAACGACCGGCTATTGCACCCGAACCAATTGGAACAGATCCGCCGACCGCCCCAGCTCACACTCTATGATGTACCACGTTGCTGTATTTCCTTGTGTTGCTGTGTGCCCTCTTCAGTATGGCTGCATTTTGCACACGCATACATTCAGGATATAATACATGAGCTTCTTTTGAGCAAACCCGTTGGTTGTGTGTGTGTTAATTTAACCATCCAGCTATTTTTGGTCAGGTCAAGCGCCTACTTCGGGCACAATGTCTTCGACAAGCTAGTATTTCGTGTCACAACGTCAGCATTAGCAGGAATACAAACACAATGACGTGATAAACACCATTCGGATGTGCCTAAAATACCTTTGAAGCACGAAATAAAAGAAGCACGTCATTGTATTTAATGAGCTCGCTGGTTGCGGGTGTCAAATAATTTTGTTGACCGCGCCTCCATCCACCATGGCAGGTGGTCCACCGGCAAGTTGCTTGACTGTACTCTTGGATAAATGAGGGTCGGGCCTTTTTATGGAAAAAGCGACCTGACTTGTGGGGAAACTTGCTGAATCGTTACTAATAATCGGTTTTTGACAAGACAGAGTTTTCGTTTTCACACCGTGTGTGTATGTGTGGAGCAGTTATTACCACTAAAGAATACCAAGATAACTAATCATTGTTTTGCCACAATAGCAGCAGTCGGACGCGTACGTGTCGAACTCAGCCGAGTTCATGTTGAGTGCACAGCCACCGACGTTGACACCGGCCGATGTGGACGATGTGTTCGACCAGGTACGAGTGTTTGGTCCTTGAAAGTGAGCTTTGTGGCAAATGATAGTTTATTTCTAAAGCCGTGTCCAATTGAATCTTGGTTCGGTGGTCACTGATCACTTGCAAGGTTAGAACCGCCAGTAGTAGAGTACACAACTGTATCCTCAGTTTAAGAAACGTCGCGGGAACGACTCAGATCGCGTACTTTGACAAACAACAAACTTTGACAGGTTGTGAACAGTGCCGGCTTCGCGGGCAGTGGTTCGTGGTCACAAACAACGCAACAACAACAACAACGTGTGCCAGTGAACCCGCAAACAACAACAGTGGCGGCCACCCAGCTGCGTCAACTGCTACAACAGCGCACCACTATGCCACCGGCCATGTTGGTGCAGCAGTACACACAGGCACAGGGCGCCAATGTGCATGACAAGACCTCGCCCACTGTTGTCGCTCAGCAACATTTCCAACAGGTTTGTACGGGCAGCGGAAAATGGCTGGCTTTTCGAAGAACTAAGCTTGATCACAAAAACGACGTGGCCCTTAGGCTGCCTTCACAATGCATGCGAGTTTGCGAACCAGCGCGGCTCGCATTTGTGTTCACAATGCAAAACAAAATGTGAGTCAGCGTTTGGGTTTTTACTTCAGGTGCTGGCGGGCACGCGTTACCCGTCATCAGGTGGTGGTGCGGGGGGCAGTGGTCGTGGCACGCCCACCACCATCAACTATCAATCCCATGTCGGTTCGCCCTACGCTGTTGCCCACCATCCGGGCAGTGCCGGGTCAGGCGTGCACTCTCGCTCGCAAAGTCGTCAGGCGCAGACCCCGACCCCACCGATGGTCAGCCCGCCATCAACACATCCGTTGCAACGCTCAACACCCGACACACCCACCAGCAGGGTCGCACACAACATACAGCATTATACTGGTGGGTTACTCTTTGGGGATGTTTTAATTGGCTTGCATGCCTGGTGAGTGCCATTCGACTTTTTATTGGATGATTTTGAACAACAAGGGAAACATTTTTGCGGCGTGACTGAATGCGCGTGGCCAAGTCAGAGTCCAATTTTGTTTGGCCATTTTGAACTGTTTTCACAGATAGAGCGTCGTCACTGTAAATACACCAGATGGTTATGTAACCCCAAAAAGTAATGGAAGGCAGATCTTATGTGAGCTATAATCACTACTTGCGCAAAAACTCAAAGGTAGTCAGATCAACCATATAATCAGTCAGTTTCGTACCAGTTTATGATCGGTTTACTCTACCTACTTATTCGAGTCACTGTGGACGCTGCTTGGTGTCATAATGATCGTGTAGCTGTTTTGTGCACCGATTTATAATAACACGGTCCGCAAAACCTAGCACGATATAACTGCAGTGTATAATGCTTCAGGTCAACAACCGTCGTCGGTATCGGTCACCTCGCCAGTGCTGATGTACACGCCAGCAATGCCGACCACAATCACCACAGCGGCATCGCCAGTGCAACACAACACCGTTGACAGCATGCCACCGACGTTGACGGCACAGCATCCTGTGAGCACAACACCCATACACAGGACACCCGCTGATACGCCACCCATGTTGGTGCCTGCTGCGAGTGTGAGTGGGTCGACGCAGGTATGCGATGGGGGCTGGGTTGTGTACGTTTTCATAATTTAAGGAGGAATTGACACCTGTAAGTCTGCACACAATTGAACGTAAAAACAAGCACCTAATTTTCCTGTTCCGATTTTAAGTGGCGCGGAATTGCGTCTGAAAAGCAAGTAGGAAAACATTGGACTGATCTCCGGTATGCGTGTTTCTTGCCTACAGTACATTTCGACCTATTTTTACACACTGGAAGTGATGTGAACACGACAAAAGCAACCCCTTGAACTCGCGAACTCCCGCCTCGAACCAATCAAATCATCGATGTCAATGTTCGTGTTTGTCCTGCAGGCCGAATCGCGTCGCTCGGCGCACTCAAGTTCAAGCAGCACCCCACCGCTTGGTCACGAATACTCGACTAGCGGTTGGTCGAACATGGTTCAATCAAATACTGGTAACAATAATGCCGGTGGCTACCGTCCCATGATGACAACGGCCGGGGCACGCAAACGACCTGCTAATGTTGGTGCACAGCAGCACGGCTCGAACGTGCGCGCCAAACGGACAAAAGGTGCCAGCAAGGCCAAAGCACCCACCGTTGTGCAACCGCCGCCTTCGTATGTGGAGAGTCAACTGGTGCCTGTGACGGTGGTACATGTCAATCAAACTGGACCGCCGAATTATTATCAAATGCAACAAGCGCAGCAATCACAGCTTTATGGTGCACATTCCGCCACCGGTGATCCGCAGCAGGTTTGTGGTTTGGCGTCGAAGCGTTGTTTTGGAACTTGGTAATCGGCCCGAATGGCGTCTGTGTTGGCCGCGTGACTTTTGAATTCATATTGAGCATCCACTGACAGCGCTAACTTCGTCAGGCGTAAGACCTGTTTTATAGCTGACTGGGCAGAAGGAAAAGTTTACTCTTGTCGACCTTATAACCTCGACATAGGTATCAAACTAAAAAAACTGATCAGGACATATGACCTAGTCAACAAGTTTTATGCTGAACCTGATACGGTAGCAATTGATTACCGTCTGCTTGATTTCTTCCTAATTTGGTGCCACATTACCGAGATCACCACAAGCTAAAAAACGGCTATTTGCAGATTGTTGTGATGCCAAGTCGCAGCGCGCAGCAGTCGTCGCTGGTTGACCAGTCAGCAGCCCAGTACGCTGTACAACCGCAACAACCGACCCATTTGATTGTGCCAAGCCAACAACAACAACAGCAGCAGTACTGGATTGAAACAACGCCGACGGGGGGCGGAGGGTGTGCGTCGATGCCAACCAAGAATCACCAACCGAAGAGCGTCAAGACACCGCACGGCTGGACGGCCATGCAGACGACCAATGGGGGACAGCAGCCGACGACCGTGCTCGTGCCCACGACCCATAAGGTTGGCAAAGAATCGAGTGGACGTTTATGCGTGCTTAGATACTGTCTTCGATGACCCCGTGATTGGTAATTAAACATATCACACGGTTTTTTTCACCTTCAGTGTCCACAGTAAAACTTGTGGAAAGTAAAAAGATGTAAATTGCAGCTACTTGTTTGTGTTGCAGAACGGTGTTGTGATTACACGCGGTGTACCGTCGACAGCACGTGCCATGCCCCATCATCCCCATGCGCATCAACAAGCAGCACAACATCTGCAGTCAGCTGGTGTTGTCATCGCTCATCATCCCGTACAACAACATTCATATCGACAACAACAACATGCTCAACCCGCCACCGCTGTGATGCACTACCCCGTGAAACGTTAGTGTTCGCAATTGTTGGCTTCAGGTTTGATTTGTGTATGGTGGATCGGATTGCGGTCGACCAGAGGGCAAAAGTTATTGTCATAGCCTATCCGTGGTGCATTTTTGTACTTTGTCTGTTTTCGTCTTTTATCAGTAGAGCTCGGTTGTCCCACAATGACTTCAGTCCGGTCTGGCGATGAAGCTGAAGTTTTGATTTGTGTGCCTACTGTATGTATGTTGAGCTTCTACATCATTATTGGATCAGACAGGCTTGCAAATTGCTTTGTTTGTATTTGTTTGGTCAGCTAGCTAGTTTTTGCGGTAGTTTGCATTGGTGTGAAGTCGTGATGTTCTTTTGAAGTTGTCCGCCCGCCGTATTTGGGTGTGAGTCAGCAGCGGTCATTGCGGTGTGAGTTTATGGCTTGTCTGTTGCTAATTTTTGGCGCGCACACGCAACCGATTTATGGCGACCATTTGTGGAATTATGAGTTTACAATGCGCTAAATCGGCTTAAACGGCGAGGCGGGGCTTGAATGTTTGTCCCGAGCCCGCCAGACCTAAAAGTCGGTGTCGGCTCTTTGATGCATTGCACCACGGTGTACGCATGCGTGTGTGTCATTGTTGTGATATGCTATGGGCTTGGGCTGGGATAGGTATGGCTTACAATTTGACACAATAGCTACTTTGATGGGAAGACGCTTCTCATTGCACCATCATATCTTATGTGGCTCTTTAACGACTCACTTTTTTCGGTTTGCGGCACAGAAACAGCAGACTTTGTTTTTCTGATGAAGTCATTACGAAATGAGTTTGTTTGCTCCGAACAATTGCGTGTGTGATGTCGACTCTTGAGTGCTTTGCTCTCTTGGTTGTTCCAATCCGTTGCGTGCGCTTGTTGACCTAGGCATTACTGTAGATTACAACATCAAACGTGAATTATTACCTGCGAATGTGGTCATTCTCTGAGTGTGTGCGCTTGGTTATGTTTACGATATGTGGGATTGCGTGCTTATTTATTGACTTTGCAGTTGTTAGCCTATTTGCGTTCTTGTTCTCGTCATAAACTCAGCTTGGATTTATATTAATCAAACTTGCTGTTGGTTGATTTACCCGAACAGCTAGTAAGCGCAAAGTTAGCGTGTCGTTTGGTTTCAGATTCATAAGTGCCGTAATTTCCGATTTCACAATGAAACATCAACGACAATCATCGAAACGTCGCAATACAATCAACACCAATCTGACCGAACGTCGTCGTTTGCAAGCGATGCGTCAAGCTTTCGATGCACTCCAACATCGCATACCGTATGTCAGCGACCAACACCGGCCTCTGGCCAAAGTGAAGACACTAAGATTGGCTGTCAGCTACATCGACCATTTGCGGCGAACATTGCAATCGCAACAGCAGCAGTGCAATGGGAGTGTGGATTGTGAACCTAGTAATGGTTGTGGAAATAATGGGCTGGACTGCTTTGCGAGAGTGGTAACGCATGAGTTGCAGACCAGAAACACATATACCAGGCGCGCCGAACTTGAAATGGGTGTGTTTGTGTGTTTGCTTTACTCAATGAATATTCGTCAACCGTTGATGGAAAATTTCCTGAGTTTTGCAATGCGTTTGTCTTTTGTCTAGATAACCGGTGGGTGTGCTTGTATGGTGGTTTTGCGAGGTTCTCCCAAATTAGTCTCAGTCTGCAAATCTGGTCTGTACAACCTTGCACCATTGTTCCTCTGGATGATTTTCACCGTGACCGACACTATTAGGTGATGCAGTGATGTTTTACTGGAGCATAAGCCCCATACCGCGTTTGGATCATGTGGCATTCTGGTGCATTCGCTTGCCAATGACCTGACCCGGCGCGCCCGCTTGTAAACAAGTATGACTAGAAACCGGCCGCAGAACTCGCTGCTGGTATTATGATTGTCCGTCTTACGGAGAGCAGATCAGTGCCTGCCTTTCGTGGCATTCGCGGATGATGGTGGCGTATTGGTCGAAATGATCTTTACCAATATTATCGTCATGTACTGTAGCTGTACAATTGATTGCAGGTGCCAGTGGTCACGGTCACCAGTCGATGCCGACCGCAGCGTCAATGCAACATCCGTCCGCTACAATCGACTACCACCATCATCATCAACGTTCTGTGATGCAGTCGAGTGCACCGACCGGCCAGATGCACCATCCGTCGCCACAGGCACAGTACAACGCTGCTCAAATGCTGCAGCAGTCGACGTCGACCTCTGGCAATGCACGCGGCCCGTATTGATTGTGCTGGTCTTCGGCACGTACGCTCACTCACTACGTCAGTCTGGCAGTCACTCTTATTGTGTTTTTGCTACCAAATGATTTCGTTCGTACCGTTTTGATTGATTGATGGTGTATGAAACGTGATTGCCTATTTATATTATGTGAAATCTAGATGTGCTGACTGTGTACCCATGTTTTTGTATCATAATGATGCGTTTCTGCTGACAGAGTTCTTTATCGCGTCTTTCACTGTTTGTTTCTGCTGCACGTTATTATTAGCTTTTGGTGTGAGGGTCAAACAGTCAGCCAGTCAATCCGCCCGTACCCACCCACTACCAGATCATTTTGTAAAATGTTTCACGTGCTGTATTGTTTTGTTGATGTGGCAATGTTGCTCACATCTTTGCACTTGTAGTTGATTACACGCGCATCTGCTAGCTAAATAGGCACTTGACTCACTCTATAAAACAAACATTCGGTATTTTATCCGTTCACAACATTCTTGTGGCAGTCAAGTGTGTTTCGGAAAAAACAAATATTTATGTATAACCCCGTCTCGCCTTTCCCTATATTCCTGTCTTCTGTCTCAAGTCAACCAACACTGCACTGCTCTTGGCAAAGAAAATTTACGTTTTATGAAAAAGTGCCGCTTTGCATTGCGCTTGCTTGCCCCACAGGTAACTGGTAAAATTGATTGTGTGCTATAGCTATTATGGTATAATAGTGGGTTGGTTGTAGAGCAGAGATGTATGCATATTCCTTTTTATATATAATCCCGATTTGTACCTTTTGAAGGACTCTGATTCAAACTGAAGCTTTTAGAAAATGTTCACGATAACAACAAGTTTATCTTTTTTTATCAAAGCAGCTCAGATACCATGGTGATTGAGATGTGCGTCGACCTTTCTCTGCAGTTCTTTCGTGTTTCGGATTTGCATTTGTACGGCACCTTTGCTTGTTTTACTTTCACTAATACACAACCTTCTTCACTATTTGTACTAGCGGCGTTCAAAAAATGCAACTCAATTTTTTTATTATCCATAAGTCATAATTTTTATTCTTGAAAGATGAGTTAGGTGATTTTGCATTATTCGCATGTGGCAGGGATGAACACAGTTGGTTTACGAAGCGCAAGGTATTTGTCTTACCAACTGTTTTATCTTCAACCAATTATCTAATGTTTTTAGCGGACCGACCTCACTCCCCCAATTCTGTCCTTGTGATCACAACCATTTTGATATTCGGAATTTTATGATGTTCCATTCTGCAAAACACCGGGTCGTAGCAGGCATACGTGGGTCTCGCTTTTCGAGTTCATTATGATTCGACTGGAGATCAACAATAATACTTCGTTAAAAAACCAATGAGTTATGCTTGTTACGATTTACAATAATGCTTTCGTACTGCTTGCACCCATTGTTCGCACGCGTTTTCATCAAGCAGGAAATGTCGTAAATTCTTGAAAGTTGCCAAGGTGTGACACATCGTTGTCAAATGTCAAGCAACGTTTGCGAACATGCGAATTGACTGCCTGTATCTTCGAATAAGCGTTGTGTTTATTATTATTTTGAAACATCATCCCGTTTTTAGAAACGCATCGTTTCTCTTCAATTGTATTTGCATATGCGCTCGTGTGTACATTGATTTTGTCATTGCATTGTTTTGTATCATTATTGTACACAGATCTTGATCAATGAAAATATCTATGCGTCTGAAACCATAAAACAGATGAACACGAAGAGAAATGCACGGCAGTTTCTTCCAATAAATGTAAAAGTTATGGAGTCAAGATCAAACATGCAAAGTATATGGAGCATATTCTCAATTTTGCCATGTGCTTGTCAGAACGACGTGCACAGTACACTTTCAATTTCGCCTGATGTCGATGTTCAGGAACATGCCAAAGCAAAAGGTTTACAATTGCAATTTATAATTGTCATTATTAATCGCAACAAGGTCAGTGTTCAGCAACGGTCTTTTTGCGATCATAGGGCCATCTGGTGCATTCGGACTGACGATGACCTAATGCACCGCCCGTCTGCGAGAGCAGGTCCAAACGGTCGGTCAAAAGCCACATCACGTTCAACAAGATCACACAAACAAAAGCTGATCGCATAATGTGATAATCAATCAATATGATGATGAGTCAGAATATGTGCATTGTCTGCGCGACACAGTAAGCGCCAACGACCACAAACACGAACACAAAATACGACACCCAAACACCAGTGGACGTCATGGACAGGAACAGTCCCAATATTGTGTTGACCATGGCCAACATGAGGATGCACAGACCGTTCCAGAAGTGCACGCGCATCAGCTGACGACGGTACGTATCGCGTGCACGGGAACTGAAATGAGAACTTGGGCGTGATTGGTTAGAGCATGACAGAGAGTTGGTGCCACAAATCTTGCCGCAATGTGCTATGGCCTAATTTGGATAGCGAGACGGTGTCCAGGTAATCGGCAGTGAATAAAAAACCACGTGCCTTTACCGTCACGCAAAACTTCTGTGGCCACAGACTTGATCATCGGAACCCGAATTATCCTGAACAGCGCCAAGGTTCAGGCCTTGACTTAATCGTGAGGCTTGTGCTTCCTGCTTTGGCCAGCAATCGGAAACGTTATCAATCATAAAACGCAGCCACATGGCCAACTAACATATCATGATAAAAAAGACTTTATCATAACTTCTGCTGCCATGCACAAAGCCCATCCAAAAACTGTAACCAGAGCTTGTTCATGAACACCGTTCCCACACGCTTGCTTCACAGTCCATGACAGCTGCTGACGTTTACGGCTGGCCCACCATAATCGATAAACCCTCGACGTTTACTTGTGCCTACCCTTGGACCAGGTGTACCCGTGTAGCGTAGCGCAGGTTACCCACCCTTGTTCATGCACACAGGTAGTACATGTGTGCTGTGAGTGAATACTCTGGTGCTATGCTTACATTTACAATGTGTGTGGCTAGAGGGCTGCCAACTGTGTTAGCTCACTACCATGTACAAATTGTGCTCCCTTCATGTGATACACCTGAGCTGAGCTGAATTTGGTCCAGTCGCAGATATGAGTCAGTAAGTACTGTGTTAGGTACATATCTGTGTGGAAACAGTAGTTTGATTTGGTTCGTATAGTTGGTTGTTGGCTGAAGGGTGTTTATTCATTCAAATGCAATGCCTGTGTTTTCATATGGCTGCCAGGAAATGGGTCCCGAAAATACGTGTAAAAATAGACGTTTCATCGCATTTTTATTTCCATATTGCAGACTCTCTCTTCCCTTCGACGTTACTAATTTTAAACCGCATGTTGATGTGTTCATTTGTTCGCGTTCACATTTGTTTGCGTTGCCACATTTATCTGCTCCTGTTTACCGCGTTCTACAGTTTTTTTCGATTGCAATGTCTACCGGAGTTTTCTTAAACGTAAATTTGAAGTTATGGAAGCTGTTACTATTATAAACAGTTGTTTTCATTCACATTCATATGTAAATTAGGTTTTCACACAAGTCGCCCGGTAAATACCGTTCGTTCGTCATTCGTCACATTGCAGAGCGAGCAGTTCACACACTATTTTTTCTGAGTTTTATCGCAACTGTTAAGTGCGATCCAGGTATAATTTGACAACAGCCAGCACTGTTTACCACACATTATGGTCAAGCAAGTCAACAAACAACAGACAAGCGTCAAGTCCCTCCCCACACCGTTCGCTCGTAAAGGCGTTATTCAACGTCGAATGCCCAAGTGTGCGCAACGGCACGGCAAACGAGTCAACCGGCCGCGTTGCTGCTGATTGTGTTTGTCGTTTTGCCAGGCTGGTGAGCAAAAGAGGGCTAAGCCCAGTCGCTTTGGTCAAGTCAAATCGTATCGAGTATAAAATATCGAGTCAGATATACATGAATGCCTGCCAGATGGGACGGGTGACGCATAGGTGCAGTGTGCAGCTACTATACCTATAGAGTGCTTTTACGCGCGCGGGAAAACCAGAAATCGCGATGCTGCGCGCACGCCGTGATTTCTGCTCGCGCGGTGCGCGCATTGTCTGAGAGGGAAACTGAGCTCTCAGCCAAACCCGCGCGCAACAACCACAACCCCACGACAAGACCACAGAGAGTGCGCGCTCGCGTAGAATAGAAATCAACAGTAGTGTACAATGTTGTGTACTACATACATACATACTTGTGCGCTTGTGATCGAGGCGCACGCTACGGCTGTAGTACTAAAACCGACCACAACCTGTTTCCCGCCGAGTTGGACACAGGATTGAATTGAGGGGGTGGGCGCACAGCTACACTGTGCTGTCCAGACATGCCACTTGGGAGGCGTTGGGTTCAGGGCCGAACCGATCGGAGACGAACTGCTGTAGTGTGACCATCTCATGCACAGTGGACCCTGATGTTTCAACAACCACACATTTGTATCTGAGGTGACCCCTTGATGCCAGCCCCATGTGAAATCCCAAATACGCAGTCGTGTGTTTGCATACCATCCTCCAGCTCGCGGTGGTATGTCAGTTGCAAATGCAGTCAGTGCACGTTGTGTCTTTGGTGTTTGGCTGCTGCCACACGTTACACAATTCTTGCACATTATGATATACTTTTACTGCAGTGTACACCCATAAGTGTGCGGACATTTTTGCGCCATGTCATGTGAATTTCGCAGCGCGCAACCCGGCCAACTATAGGTTTATAACCTTGTGTATTATTTTCTTCGTGATGATGCTCTATTGTGCATGTATTTATTTATGTTTTCATCAAATCATGCGCGATCACCTCATGTACGTATCTTGAAGCAGATGATATGTGACTAATCACCAAACCCCATGCACTCCATCGGTCACTATCACCCAATATCTGATGGTCAATATGTCCTATTTAAGCTCACTTGCACGTCCATAGGCTCATATACAATAGGTACAACGGTTTACATTAACCGTGTTAGTGCATGCATAACTTGATAAGAAGGCTGATGTTCACATATGGGGCAGTACAACTCATAAATTCACCCGTAGGATTGTATCAAATGCAGCGTTATCATGTCCATACCGTGTGTCAGTCTTGATTTGTGTTTCACACGTGCCCCTCTTGTGGGTATTCGGCACGTTACCACATTCCAAGCTCCCATAACCAGATCATTCATACTTTGAGGAAATTATGCCACATGAGGCCAAAAACAACTTTGCGATTTTACTGGCAAAATCTGAACTCGCGTGCGGCTGTGCATTGTTGAAGATTTTTTGTTCTGATCTCAACTCAAGAAATTTGCAGATCAAGCGAACCGCATTATCGATCAATCAATCAATACTAAATCAATATGGGGGCCGATCAAGGCGATCTATACGAATTTCTGATTATCGGAGGCACATTTGTCGGCGGATTCGTCATTTTGTGCATCGTCGGATTTTTCATGTACTATTTTTCGTACGCTCCTACGTCGATAAATATGGACGTGCCAGCCGGAATCACAGCAGAATGGGTAGGTTGGAGGAAAACATTGCAAAACATAGTGTATCGCTGTAGTCCCTCCTTTGAACTCAAAAGTGACTGTCTTCGAATTTCACTTTTTTGGTTTAAATGAACATTGAAACCTGTCGGTAGATCAACACGTGTCTGTCGGCCGCAACGGCCCGTTGAAGTTATAGGAATGGATTATTTATTCCTTTCGTTTTTTTTGGACTGGGCGCATAAAAACCAACCTTCAGTCAGGACCTCCACCCTCTTCACAGTGATGTCATTCTTGAATCACAAGTGAACTGATTAATGAGATTAATCACCGATTGCAGACCAACTTATCGGTGTCACTAACTAGAGTACGTGTCGCTGCTAACATATGTAATACGTGTACTGTGTATATGGAGGCATGTATGTACCATAAACCAGATAGTCAGTTATACATGAACCAACCAGAATGTAAATGTCAGGCACGCTGCAACGCGGCTACCCACCACCGCCGACGCGTCAACAACAAT
>JASAMV010005102.1:0-24345 GCA_030248065.1 Rhynchonema sp. JSB1_4
CTGCAACAAAACAAAGACAACGAAAACGTTAGACCAACCTTCTATAAATACACGGATTATTGCGAACGTGTTCGGGCAAATGAAGCCCATAAAATCAAATAGCTGTGGTTTGAGCTTGTTAGATCGTTGGGTACCCGGATGAATAATACAACCCAGGTACATGTATGTATACATTATACATGCAAACCTGAACATGGGCAACCTCAAGCAGCGAACCTTTTTCGTACGTGCCAGCAATAAAATAGCAAAACTGTGCAGTATAGAACAGCTCAATTGGGTGCCCTACTAACATCGAAATACACGGCAGTGAATGCTTGGTGGCAAGCATTATGTGACCGTATCAAGTTTCTTCCTATTGGAACCAGCGCTCACAAACATATAGCAGCACACGCGTGATTTGTGAATTCTTAATTTTCGTGCCGTGCACATAATACATCGTAGGTATAGTTTGGATTTTCTTTAAATTTTTTCACGACTAGTTTCGAATTCTGTGCTTGGTTTCAAAGGTGACACGCGGGGAAGTATCGAAAAAATGGTTTGACAAAAAATCATAAATGAACGCATGTTTCAATATTCTACATATGTCTGATGAGCATGCACACATTTATGTATGTATACGTGCATATGCGGAACTCTTCCGCCGACACGCATGCGCTTTTGTCTAATCCGCCCCGCGCTCGGGTGCAAAAATCACTAAAAAACAACGCGGAGAGTAGGCACAACACATTTGTGCAGCAATGCGCACCGCATGCGCTGCAGGGAGCAGTAATGTGAAGCAAGAGTAAAAGCGAGTATGTATGTACACCTAGGTAAACGAATATATTATCAGGTACATACGAAACTTTATGACAGGAACTGGGGGTCTTGTTCCAACAGCGCGCGGAGTCTGTGTGGCACGGCACCTAATACTCATGGGAATTCATAATGGAATACGTAAAAGTGTGTCGTGTTGGTGACACGTTAGAATGGACTCCGTCAGTGTCACTTTCTCACTTTCGCTGTTTTTTGTGTCCGCCCCAAAAAACACAATGTAATTAGCGCGAACTTGCGCACCACTTTAGTTTTTGTTGATATACTGACTATGCATGGACGTATGTGCAATCAACGATTTTTATATACTAGCATTCTGTAGAGGATTTTGCGTGAAGACCTCTAAGCGAAGCAAGACACGGATGGCGCACACACACGATGAAACATCACCAAAAAAAACCGACAGTTTATTGTGAACAAACGAAAACGAAACTGTCACCACTATGAGCGTTGTACCATGTTCAGACAGATTGGTAATTACGATAATGCTACATTATTCCATATACATTCAAAGTTATGACACGCATTGGTAATGCCTGTGGGAGACACAGCTCTAGTCAGACCTCAAGCAGAAGAAGTTTCGGGTTCCAGGTCGCAGATAGTACTGTACGCAACCAGCAAACTTGGTACAATGGTTGGCATTATTGTGATTTTGGATGCAGATTTGCTGATTTGATCTGACGAAAAAATCTTCGGAATCACGGTAAACACAGTGTTGGTTGAAACCAGGCATGTGCCATTCTGTGCGCGTGTGTGTGTGGCGGCAGGCAGTTGTTGTGTGAGCCACACAAGGGACACCAGTGCATGGGCATAATAATCTAATTGGGATGGCATGTTGGTGAAGAGAGAAATTGCCTAGGCAAAATGTTTTGCCGTCAACGCAAATCGTCTACGCAAGCAGCTTCGAATGAGCGCGAGAAATATTATATATAGGTAAACTGCACCAACACGAGCCCGATTTCGAATGTGGTGTGTATTCAAAACGAATAGAAAGAGAAAAAATCATCATGCTCCACTTTGCATTCTTCAGTGTGCAACATTACCCAAATCAGCAGCCACACGTCAGAATGTTTCACTATTCTGCCAGCTGCGAAATCGGGCTCGTGTTGGCGCTAGGCTGTATTGACGACCAACGTCGATGATGAGTGTTAACCACATTAAGACAAGCCACACTGTGACCGCAATCCGGATGGGCGTGTATGTGTGTGTGGAAAACATGTTTTTTTTTCCGAAAACAAAAATCTGACACTGATCTGATTCAAGAGACAGACAACACAAGCTCTGTGTCCAGACTTGACGTCTTGAAGACAGAACAGCATTTAAAATTGCAAGTGGAACAAAATTTGAAAGCGGCCCGTCTTGGGCTCCGATGGACGGACGTGCAAGCCACCAGGGGCATCATTTCACTGATCCTTTTTGGGCTGTAAAACAGCAACAGTGAATTCCAAATATATGCGGTGAGAATTCACAATGCTATGCGAAGCACAGCTCGTTCTCAGATCGTGCACTGTACAACGTAGGACCACACGGTCCAGTGGCGGATCCAGCTTTTGGCTAAGGGAGGGGCCAAATCCAAAAAGTCATTTTTAACTAGTGCTTGTTCCATTTTTGAAAAATCATTTTTATCTGGTGCTTGTTTAGGATCTCGCGCTTTTTACATCAACTATATCATACAAAACGGGGCAATGTACGCGAAGCGCGTGGAAATTTTTGGCACTTTTTACGCGCGCGAAAGCCAATTTCCATTGAAAATTGGTGTATCTAACGCACGAAGAGGGCGATTTTTGAACTTTTTAAGTGTATCAGACTGACAATCCTGCGATTTAAGGGCCCTTTTCCTGCCGAAACGGTGCCCCCTTCAGGCCAAATGGACCAAAGGGGGGGGGGGGTCGTGGCCCCTGTGGCTCCCCTGGATCCGCCCATGACATGGCCCGTGGGTGTCCGTACCCAAATTCTCAACTGAATGCAGTTAGATGCGACCACTATCCAGCTTCTGGTGGCTTGTTGAGGGATGACCTATACAAACGCAGTGTACTGATTGTATCCCAAGCGAATTTGACGAGTTCGGAAAACTTTTTTCCAAATCTTGAATTATACATGCATATACGCAGTAATAGATCAAAAAGTCACGCATGCAACTTATCGGCGGTGCTGTATGATAATACTAGAGGTGCCAAGTATACCAATATGCATTCTTGTGAAACATCAGGTATATTGGCGGTGCACCACAACTTGTTGTGAGGAAGGCTGCAAGTGTACAAGAACATATTACTTTCCTTCACTTTGAGCGCTGGGAGCCAGGTTTGAGCAACACGGATAATTTGGATCACTCAGTTCCAAGTACTGTATCATTGAAAAACTGCAATCGCACAATATGGGATATCGCAAACCAACCAGCTTTGCCGATACAGTCTCACGTCTTCATACATTGTGCAATTGTTGGTACCGGCTTTTACTTTCAATCTTGCATGAGCAGAGACGATCGACTGGGGGCAATTGGGGCATGCGAAACCAAACTTGGTTGACTCTACAGGGCACAAGCTTTTATGAAAAAGGTCAATTTTAACAAGCTGTACTGTACACGTATCATAGCGTTGCTCCCCAAATTGGAAAACAACTGACAGGGCGCACGCCATATTTTTTGGTGACATAGAGCCCTCTTTATCGGTGCTGGGCGGCGGTACAAACACAAAGGTTCGAGATTACGCCAGTGTGCGCATTGAGCTTCGGATTACGGTGCACCCACCCACAGATCTGATTCTGATAATAGGATTGCACCAAACGTGCGCATGCCTCTGCCCAGACATTGTGCGCGATATTTCAGTTTGACGCGCGAAAGACTTCGGGCGTGCGCTCGCCGATTTTTGATGGCGTCTTATGCACGGTTAATTTATGGTAACAACACGGTAATATGGATATGCAAACCTGCAGTATGTAGTTATGTAACTTGGAAAGTTGTAGGAAGCTTTACCTAGAGCGGTACACAACCCATGGTCGAAACCAACACTTTTACCTACCATTACATACCTACAGTGGTGCATGCACACAGATAAACAGCCAAAGAGTTATGTGCCTACAGAGTCAAAAGTGCGCATCACTTCAGAACGATAGTACTACACAGCAGCGGAGCGACAAAAATATTATCTCGACAATGTTTGAATTTTAAATTTCGACCCACAACCGGTGCGTTGTCATGTTTGTATGTATACTTTGCTTGGCCCAATGCCGGCACGTGTGAAAACCCGCATGTGACCTACATAGGTACATACATGTGTGTGCTCTCATGAGCGTAGAAGTTAGCAAAAATATGGTATATGTACATACGGTCAGCAATCTCAACAACAACTTTACGCACATGTGTACGGTACGAACCATTGCGGAAGGGAAGGGCATACTGGGCACAACAGTGGCACAATTTGGGAATGTGAATACTGTATGTAGGTACTGTATACATACATACCATGGCGGGTATGGGATGATTGCAACATTAGATTATGGGCCAAAAGGTCGAGTCCAGGCAGAAAGGACCCGCAACGCTCTCTCGACTTCCGCATAGACCATACCAAACCACATGCAGCCAGCAAAGTGCGCACAGTGTAAGACAATGGTTCTTTGTGGCTCATGGTGCGAACAACATAATTTTAAGTGACCCCGTACTTGACAGCTACATACAGTATATATGTGAACCGCGCATGTGCGCTCATTTCCCTTGCTTACGTACAAATTTCGACAAAACACCCCGCGAAACACAAAGCCGAAATTTTCAGACTTACTGTATAGAGCTAAGTTTATTGAGATCTGATTCTTTTGGCAATCATATTACACCATAAACGGGCGACCCGGTCGTGACAGCTATGTCAGAGGGGCAAAAAACGTAAATCTCTGGCATCTGTGTCTCTGCGCAAGATCTGTCGGAGGCCCATCAAAACGAGAAAATGGCTGGGAGAAATGAAAGACTTCGAAGTTCATGCATTACATATGGCGTGGTGTTTGTGAGCGTGCACTCTTGGTCGGGGAGTAAAAATGGGATGTGTGCGTGCTGTGATGTGATGGGTACTCCGCGACTTTTCAGGCCCGGAAGTTCAGGTCCGACCTTTTCAGGCCCAGTTTTTCAGGCCCGACATATTTGATCCATTTATAGGCTTAGGCTCAGGCTCCAGCTGGGTCTGAATCGGCCGGGCCTGAATGGCCGGGCCTGAACCTGTGCCCCGGGCGGGACTGAACCGTCGCAAGCTATGTGATGGGATGGAGTTTGGAGCTGAAGTAACGTGCTTTCGTTTCTGCTAGTCTACATTTTTGAAATTTTCTGCCATTTATATTGGTTTATTTACACCGACTGGCAGACAGACGCGTGGTTATGATTTCACAACGCCCCAGTAAACAGAACATGGGCTGGGCTGCATCGACATTCCTCCCCGAGGAGAATAACGGCCTCGAATCGGTGCGCTTTCTCCGTCTCTCTTAGCACGGTTGTGCTAGAATAAGCGACATTATTGCTTAATTGCGTGAGCTCAAAAAAGCAAAGTCGCACCATTTCAACAACACACAGGTTGAGAAGCTCAAACTTAACACACACAACCTGTACGGCTTAGACTTCTAGCCCCCCTACACAAAATTCATCCCTCCTGCGTCCCCGCAGCCCGCAAGGACTTTTTGTATGGAACGAATGCTTTCCCGGGGGTAAAATTCGGTCCAGAAGTGTGTACGTTGTCGAAACCCGTATATATGTATAATCCTTTTTGTCGTTCTTGAGCCCAGCGACCAATCTGATATATACTGCAACTGTTGTCAACTTTAGTTACAGCCTGCTAGAATTGGCCGAAGTTACATACTTTCTTGTGGGTGTTGTCAGCCTGTTCTAGTGTTTGCATATGCGTGTGAAGACATGTTTGGATGACGTTCCCTTTTCAGCTGTAGTGAAAAGAACTATCACGCCGACGTAGAAGCGCTCAAGTTTCATGTCACCACCGACACCGAACCTGGGCAACAACAGTTCAGACTCGAAATAAGTGCAACTGCATCTTGGTGAGTATTATTTCACCATACCGACTTGCGACTTCACATGCTGTTGTGCACGTTTCCAACAAAATATCAATACCAATATTTCAGTCGGCACCCAATGGACTGAACTTGCCTGATGTGTGTACGTTGGCGCTCAAATACGCGGCCAAAACCTCCAAATTGTCAGAATAGAATGAAAATTGACAAGAATACAAAATACAGAATAATGAATAATCTACCAGCAGACCAGTTATACTTTACAAGAGCAATATAAAACCTTTGTGATCTTTTTCATGCGACATAATCAGCGATTCGCTCAAATACTCAGATGTGTTTTTTGATGTGCCCACCCACACACACCATGATGCGAGATTCGACAACGCGATGAAGCCGAAAAATATAAGCGTGGCTACCGTGACTCGCTGCTTATATCACGCCCCGCAGCGATTTTAAATTTCTGTTGTAATTCCTGATCATCATGTGCAGATGTGCGTCAATATCGGACAGTTTTGTTCCTGATTTAGCAAATTTCCAAATTCGCTGCCGCACGGTAAAATACGCCCCATAGTTAATGTCAAGTTATAAACCCGAATGCTAACCATGCGCGATTCTGAAACATTGCGCGCAGCAGCTTGGCAGGCTAGCAAGCTGCGTGTGGGTTGGTTGCCCGAATGTTTCACAAGTTGATTTTCGGGTTTAAAACATGACATCAACTATGGGGCGTACTTTATTGTGCGGCAGCGAATTTGGAAATTTACTATAGGCCATGTTTGCGGATCGATTTCGGTAGGTAATCACCACTTTGGTAAAGTTCGTCAAAATTAATGTTCTTGATTTCGATGCCAACTAACGGTAACGATATGAACAAAAAACGTGGTCGAAACCCCAAAAAACTATAGCGGCGGGGCCGCTTTAAATGCTGGTGCCCACAACAAGCCTAAGCCAACGTTTACAGCCTGAAAAAATAAGCCAAAACCCACAATAACCTCCACTTTTAGGGAATGTTCTAGCGTTTGGACGGATGCACTGCAAACAAAATTCCAAAAAATTTAAGAGCCTACTTTCCAATTTGCTTTAAAAATCAAAACAATCGCTCAGTTTTGTAAAAGAAAACTTATTCCGGAACAGAAAAATGTCGAAGATGCTGAACAGAACGAAGAGAATGCTGCTAAACGCCTGAGTTCACCTCAGTTTTGACTCAAACTCAATTTTGGCGGATTTAGAAATGAAAAAGGGCTATAGCTGTAGCGACAGGACTTATTTCAACTTGATTTGCAAAATTTTTAGGATTTTAGGACCCCTAAAATTAGAGGTATAATACGGCAGCTCAGTTTCGCCAGGCGTTTTGTGATATGAATCAAAACGATAGCAACTAGCAAGCAAGCAGGTGAATTTTTTCTTCTTGCGCACGCCCACATGAAAAAAGAAGCGTAAAGGTATTGGTCGCACAATGACTATATAAGAATTCATCAAATCAATCCTGATTTTCACGTTCAGTCACTCTTAACCACTGTGCTATTTGTGATTCTCACAAAACATTTTCAGCTGAAAATAATGTAGCAGATCAACCACGTTGGCGCAGGTCTGAAACATTCTCTTTACCATACTACACGCTTTGTGTGCGATCACGCAACGCAACGTCATTACCCCGTCAGTTTCCCTCTTTACGATTCAGGAAAATTCTTATTATGACCAATTCTTATAAAGTCATTGTGCGACCAATACCATACGAAGTTCACATACTATATAGACTCGTGGACGTGGCAAATATAATGTAATACCCTCCATTATACTATATGCCAGCTACTTACTCGAGTAACCGCCGCTATCAGCGACAGCTAAAAAATTGCATATCAACGCCCTTATCGTGGACGTGAGCAGAAAATTGCAAATTTCAGATAGGTTACGTAGTATACTAACATAATGACAAGTGTAGTGACAACGTTTTACAAGGTTCATGTGAAGGTTTTTTCTGAGATCCAAGTGTAATTCAGCAGCAGCGTGTGCTTTCGTAAAGTAGGCCATGAAGGATACCCCTGTCAAGCAGCCATTACCTGAAGATGACAAAAATGGAGACCTGACCATTCCGGTCAGCTAAAACTTTTTACGAGTTTGTAGACATGTAGCTTTAACCAATATTTTTTGCACTTTTGTGGTGCGTTTCAGGCACAAAAGCGGCCGCAAAAGATACCGGACTGGCGCGCTCATTTGGCAGTTGTGATCCTGGTGCTGGTGAACTTGTTGAATTATGCTGATAGGTTCTCAATTGCTGGTGAGTGTTGGATCGCTTTTGAGTCAAAGTATTAAATTTTGTAAATATATGCATCGCGAGTATTCATGTATTGTTAAAAAGTGGTCGACACACTCGATGTGTCGATGCAACGTCCTTTTCGGTCATATCGCCCGCGGACCAGGCACGCTAGAACGTGCAAATGCACAAATAAAAATATAATTAAAAAAATAATATCATTGATTCCAGATTAACAAGACGGAGCATAATTGACCAAAATTAAATGCAGCACATAAATGCACACATTTGATAAGTTCATGTGATCGTACAGTAGGTGACATGTGACACGCCAGTCATGAAATACCGCATAAAGCCGTCAGTTAAAATGTACCGCGCTCGATAAATTCTAATCACGCCACCGACTTATTGCGATTGGTGCTGATCTCGGATTGGTTGCTTGGTGTTGTTGAGTCTCTTCGATACATCCGACCGGTGGTGGGCCCGGCATCCTCATGGGTGGCCAGATCCGCGTAAGAACTCTTCACCATTTCGCCAACTGACTGATGACGTTGCAGCGGTTGCTTCATTTCTGACTGAGACTGAGATTTGACGCTGTGCCTGTCCGTGTCTGGCACCGGACTGCGACGTGGACTTGCTGCTGCTGTTGTCGTCGGGTTCCTGTTTGGGTCGGGCGGCAACTGCTGGCTAGTGGTGGCCGGGTGCTCCCCAGTGGTGATTATAGGTGCCTCGTCAGCATGCTCGGCTGCTGTGGCTGTTGGTTGCGGCATAATGCGCTGCGCTAATAGCTGAAAAAGCAACTACCGTATGTTGGCTGGCATGGTAGACACTTTGCTCGCATCAGGATCGGCTGTGGTCCCCAAACCTGGTGATTTTTTTTGCCAGATTACCTAGCTGTTTTTGATATACGTATGCCTGTCACCACCTAAAAAAACAACCACAACAAAAACGACAAACAAAAGAAAGACAAAAAGACGCCCCCCCCAAAACAGAAGAAGCAGCTTACCAGCTGTTTCCTTGGGTGTGTCAGAGCATTAACCGAAATTTTTACAAAAAAAAAAAAAAAAAAAACTATAAAAATAACAAAAAAACACGCGGCCGGCCTCCCCGACCCGCCCAACCCGGGTATACCGATAAAGGCCGCCCAACGACTAAAAAAGAATCCAACCAAAATTTTTCCTGAAATAAGAAGGGAAAAAAATCAAATTGAAATTGCGCGCCAAAGAAAAAAAAAAAAAAAAGATAGAATATAAAAAAAATAATAAAAAAAAAAAAAACTAGTTGGCCGGCTGGTTTTTTTTAAAAAAGAAAAATTTTATAAAAAAAAAAAACGGCGCAGTTGGTAGGCGTGGGTCGTTTTTTAAAAAATCAAAAAGGAGGGGGGTGGATGTAGATCTCATATGGGCATTGTGCGACCAATAGCAGTGAAGTGCAAATCGGTCGTGATGTTCGCATATCGGAGCTAGCATGGTAATGCTAAGCGACATATGGTTGATTCCTTATATTGCGTGAGTTGAAAAATTTAAACTCACGCCATTTTCACAAGACTTAACTTGAGAAGCCCAAACTTGCACACAACTTGTACGGCGTGGACTTCCAGGTCCACACAAAATTTCATTCCGCTGCGTGCCCACTCGCGCGATCGCGGGCAAGATACAGTTGAAATTTTTGTAAAAACGTTCTTTCCCTTTTTTTTTCCACAAAAAACTAGTCAGGGCCCAGACGTTACTGAACACCAGAAATGTTAATATCGCATATAGGGTTTTCGCACACGAGAAACACGATGGTGCTATCGCTGACTTCGTAACTCCACGACTGAGACCGGTTCCAGACCATGACCACGACTTTTTGTATGTAAAGTGCTTCCCGAAGTAAAATTTCGCCGAAAAGTTGGGTTACCAGAACTATTAAAGTTGTTTATGTGGTTTTCGCACTCGAGAAACACGGTGGTGCTATCGCCGAGTTCGTAACTTTTAGTATAAACGGTTCCAGACCATGACTTTTTGTACAGAAAGTATGGTTCTAAAGCCAAAATCAGCGGTTATATGTGTTTTTAATCGTTGTTACGTCAAACATATATTAATTCCAATTGGTTAAATGTTTTTCAGCTCAAAAAGAGCCATAATGGACGCTCAGACACACACAACAATGCATTAGTGCACGCTACGCAGTTGCCTGATTGATAAAGCGCACAATATGTATTACCCACAACACACAGCCAGCCAGCCAGCACACACACACAGGCAGGCAGCCAGCACACACACACACAGGCAGCCAGCACAACAGGCAATGCAGCAATGCACGCGTAGTTACATATGTAGTAAAGCTTGTGAAGGAGATTGGCGAAGCGATGTCCGAGCGGTATAACGCGCAGCACTGAAGATGAAAGGCCGCGGGTTCAAACATTCACGCGCGCAGCTAACTTTGTTTTATCTTACTAACTTTTAATGAATTCTGGGTAACATTTTTCAGTTTTTTTCGTGTTTTTATTTGAGATTAATTATTAAGCACAGGTGCGGTTCGCAGTTTATGCGCTGTGATGTCATTCATGATAAAATACCCACAAGATATCAACTTGTTAATTAAAATTGCTGTTGCTCTCTAACATTCGAAGCTTTTTCCGCATGTATAATTTTACTTTCGTGGGAAAGTTAAATAGTAGTTTTTACGTAACATTGAATCCAAGATCAGATGCAGCGGCCAACACCAAAGCAATCTGGAGACTGATGTTTGACACTTATTTCGTTGCTGAAGCTGAAGGGACAGGTTGCATGGAAGTTCATTGCACAGCTTTGCTTGGTACTAAACCAACAAGTGCCATTCTCTGAGACGATGCGCAATCAGTGCGCTATAAATGATGGTACCTAGGGTGTCAAATACATACCTGGCGGTAAATTAAAAAAAAATAAATAACTTGACAAGTTACCATGTTCCTCAAAAGCATGGACATGCGCGTGGGGCACTGCGTTGGTTTTGTTTCAGTGGTGGGTGAAGACGCAGACACAAGCGTGTCTCCATTGTTAGAACCCCATAGTGAAATCGAAACACAAAATTGGCCTTATGTCACGATAACCACCGACTCATATATCCTGCCAAAAAGTACAGCATCCTTAAACTAACCCCCACACCTCATTGCGCTCATGTGCGTTGATTACTTGAGAAAAGTCTGATGGTCGACATTTTCTTAGTTAGAACCATTGCTTGCCGGAACTGAAAACTTTCTGTGGCTGATTTATCCCGGGTTCTCTGTTTGGCGCTTGCGCGATATAAAAGAACGACACAAGAAAGAAAAATGCCCCAAGGGGCATAAAAGAAATATGGTTCCCTGGCTGACTGGCATAAAAGAACGATACTAGCTTGCACCACTTTGCTGATGTTTCATTAGGCACTGGAATAAACGTAAGTGTGTTCTGAGCTGTTTGATACCGAAACAGTAGACATTGAACCATATTCCCGGCGCGAACTCTTTTGAATCAACACCCAGCCGATATCGAAACTTTCGTGCAAACCCACATATTTAGGCAACTGTTTCTTCTTTTCAACCTCACGACGGTAACTGTGCAGTCTTCGGCTGCGCACGATGGTTCAACAAGGAGAGAAATAAAGAGAATATTGCAATCTTTCAATATCTCCGTGCCCTGTGTCTCTGGTGGCAAGACAGCACGCGCCGGGAATATGGTTCAATGTCTACTGTTTCGGTATCAAACAGCTCAGAACACACTTACGTTTATTCCAGTGCCTAATGAAACATCAGCAAAGTGGTGCAAGCTAGTATCGTTCTTTTATGCCAGTCAGCCAGGGAACCATATTTCTTTTATGCCCCTTGGGGCATTTTTCTTTCTTGTATTTTAAATCGGTTATCGGCTTGAGTTTCTCAAATTCAGTCAGTTTAGTTTTGTGAAACATCAATCATAATCAAACATATAACATAACATAATAAATAGACCAACATGTCTGAACTTCAGCCCGAGCACCGTGCTGCGGTTACGGTAGACGAACACGCCAAGCAACAGCAAGCACATGCACGCCAGCACGCACAACATTGTTGCTGCAGTGATGATTATAGGACTCGATTTTTGTTGTTGTTGTAGACTTTAGATTTATGTAGAGTTTAGTGGAGACATATTTTCACCTTCTAATACACACGCAACCACTCACTGATACGGCACATTGCACTGCTTTTGCGTGTTAGCATTATCAAAAGGCACCTAATGAAGCGAAACATCTGCCGCTCTCTAGCCTCTAATTGGGATATCAGCAACACGCACAGAGAGAAGCTGCCAAGAGCTAATTAGTAACTTGATAATTCGGCGCATTGTAGAACGGTTGATGGTTGACGCCTTGCCGTGTGGTCAACTTGTGAAACCTGCGAACGAATTTATACATACGAACGTATTTACATCTAAATTCGTGAACTCCGGACAATGGCTGTCTCAATTTTGATTTTAATTACTGGTTTGTTATTATGGAAAAAACCGTTTTTTTCGGTTTCCTTTCGACGGTTTCTATGGCGCCTGACTACTTAATACTGCGTCAGTGATCCCATTGACCGATGTGCGGGAACCATTTTACAATCAGCCGATCATTAAATCTTGTGGCAATTTCAGCGTTGAACACCAACATCGAGAAATGTTTCACCGTCTGCGACGGCAGTGTTGGCCTGACGCTCACTGTGGTTGGTTGACGGGGTGTGTTGGTGTGGACGAGTCTGAAATGGTTGACGTTTAGCATTGACTGACGTCCTGTACATGTGCTAAACCCGCGCGATGTGTGCTGCACGCAACTTGTTTCGTTCACGCTTAAGGTTTAAGTTCAGATGAATTGTGGTGGCGTCATAGAGATGTCTAGGAACTTCTTAAGTTTGGGAAAGTAACTTGATTGATGATCTTCTGGACTGACATTTGCTGATTAAAAAACTGTTCTACACTTTATATCGTAGAGCCCCAGTTTTTTGACAGAACATGCCATATATCTACTTCATCTAGCTATTATTCATTTATCGGTGTCATACACCGTTTATGGAGAAAGGTATTCGTATCGTGAACTTCTGAAAGTCATGCTGACATTCTGCCTGTTGAACGTCCGACAGGCAAGCAGGCAGGCCTGACTGACAAACTCGACTGACACGACAATTATTATAACAGGTGACCATCTCCATTCTTATCGCATCGCCCGTGTTCGGCTATCTCGGCGACCGATTCGACCGACGACCGATCCTGGCCGCCGGCCTCATCTGTTGGGCGTTGTCAGTGCTGGCGAGCTCGTTCATTCCGTGCGGACAAGATGTGAAGAACCCGGATGTTAAGTGCGAAAATGGAGATCACACGGTTGGGATGGAGCGGGGTTGAAGGGCGTTTGAGAAGCAGACCAGTCGACCATGGGCGATATTTTCGAAACGGTGTAAAGGTCAGTTGGGTGTAAAGATCGGTGGAGAGCTCGGTCGACAGCTCAGTGTGAGAGACCTCGGTGTAAACTTGAAACATTCCACGTTAATAACCGGCAATATTTTACGTTTACACCGAGCTACGCCGACCGAGCTTTCGACCGAACTTTACGCCCAACTGACCTTTACACCGTTTCGAAAATTCCACCCCATGTCTTGTCATTGTGAACATTCATTCAGCTTGCCCTACAACCATCGCAGTGCCATTCGTAAATTTGATGATCGAGGATGTTTAAGAGATTTACGAAGGCAGTTCTGCGTCCAGAGCCGCGTAGAACATCTTCATGGAGTAGGGGTTGAAATATTGGTCCTTCCTTCAAACACATTTACAATTGCAAGAAATTTCAAAATGACCAAAACAGAGCCGCCGATCACAATCGTTCGAATTAATCTGCAAGTCACTTCAACACGATCGATTGCATTGAACTATATGTTCACCTTATGCAGATGTTCATCTGGTTCCTGTTCTGTCGTGCCATGTGCGGTGTCGGTGAGGCCTCATACGTCACCGTCGCACCCACACTCATATCGGATCTGTTCGCAAAAAATAAACGCTCAACAATGATCATGCTGTTCAATTTTGCCATACCTGTGGGCACGTTAGTGACGCCTCTGTTTGTGTGATTTGGGGAGTTCAGCGCTTATTTACATAGATTTGAAATGTTGTTCATAATTTTTGGCGACTACTGTCACCCTTGAAGCTGGTGCACACACTTTGCTGGAACCTACTGTTGTTTTTTTGGCAGGCATGGTAATGTTCTAGAAGCATCAGTTTATGTACATAGTCGGTTGTACACACGGGCTGTACAGAATGTACAGATCAGTGAGGCATAAAGCTATATTTGATGCCAAATAAACACACATGAAGTGCGCACCTGGTGATCAGTTCGAATCTATTTCAGAGGCTTCGTCGATTGAGTCTAGCACCAGCGAGCTCAGAATAAAAATCCGATATACCCGATGCCTGATCTGTTTTTGTTTATGCTTTGAAGCGAACAGCGATCGGATCGACAATCAAATTTTGAATCCTGATTATTCTAATGTTTCAGCGGCATCGGTTATGGTGTCGGCGCCGAACTATCCAGTCTGTTCGGCAGCGATATCACTTCGAACTGGCGTTGGGGCATTCGACTGACGCCCGTGATCGGCCTTCTCACACTGCCGGCAATTGCGTTCCTGTTGCCTGAACCAGCAAGGGGACTGGCGGACGCCGATGGAATGTTGGTCGAAGGCGACACCGGACGCGGCAATACGTCCCTGAAGGGCTACTTTGAGGATCTGGCGCATTTGGTGAAAAAGTGAGAGCGTGTTGTTCTGGTTTGTTGAAGATAGAATTTCGGCTTATATTCATGTGGTCAACGTCGATCATCAATTCTCGTCACCAACACAGCCCTATTGCATGTGCAAGATTTCTCGCGCTCATTCAGTGCTGCTTGTGTTGGACGATCACAGCTGACACGACTGAACAAGCAGCCAGATTGTTGTATGATAGCCACGGACATAGGGTGGCATTTTCGAAACGGTGTAAAGCTCAGTTGGGTGTAAAGGTCGGTGTAAGCTCGGTCGAAAGTTCGGTCGGTGTCAGCTCGGTGTAAACATGAAACATTCCACGTTAACAGCAGGCAATGTTTCATGTTTACACCGAGCTGACACCGACCGAGCTTTCGATTGAGCTTACACCGACCTTTACACCCAACTCACCTTTACACCGTTTCGAAAATATCACCCATAGACTACTTGGAATCAGTTTCCGTTTACACACTGATTGAAGTTGAAGCGGTTAAAATAAAATTGGTTGATATCGCTTTATGGTTCGGTGATTGCGATAAATTTGATGTGGCAGGCAGTATACGAAACATCAGCCGTTTTGCATTGATGCCTTTCACAAAACACGAGAAGTCCGCCGCGTGATTCATGTTCCCCGTTAATAAAAACACACTGATGTTTTGACGCAGGGTTAGACTGCCCCTAATAATTTGGTGCCGTCAAATTTTGCGCAACGCTGTCGCACTGGCAAGCGAGCTGGTGCACCACCCATATTATATGAAAACATATAGATTGATACTGGCAACCGAAACATCATCACACAATTGTGCAATTCACTTTGCAGCAAAACGTACGTGCTGGTGCTGTGCGGCTACGTTTGCTACTATTTTGTCTACGGCGCGTTCGGATTCTGGGCACCGACAACGTTCATGGACAGTGAGCTGATGGATGCGACCAGTGCTGATGAGAGGCAACGCATCAGGGCAAAGTTGGTTGATTGGGCTTTGCCGGACTTTGAGACAGGGCTGGCGGTCAAAAACAACCATGACAAAAAGACATATGACGAGAGAGGCAGAGGTTACCTATGCCCGAGACCGATATGTTCCTCCGTTGACAAGGCGCAACTCATTATCTTGCTCGATATCACTGTCAATTTTTCAGCTGCCTCGTTTTCTTGATCCCAGCTCAAGTTTGTTTATTCTTCGACTCATGGCCTGTCCCTAATCTGCAGACCCCGTGATTTCTTAACACCGTCGCATCGTATTGCGTGCGAAGTGCGACCCAATACTGTATATTTTCAGTGCATCAAAAATGTTTCACTCTTGGCATAACACCGGGCGGAAGCAATGAACAAAAATAATGTTTAAACCGGGCAACCGGATATCGCATGCTCTCAGAATCCGGCCGTTCATAATAAAATGTCACTGTATGTAATCTGTGATCACAAAAACAACATTGAAACAGGATAAAACACGTTAAAATTGTCACAATTAATTTTTAAAATTTTGTTTTCAGGAACAAACTCGAGCTTGTGCCGACTTACGCTCACCCTTTTGATCAGGCAACAGCCTAGCATTTAGTAGGAATTCAACCAGCTCAACTGCCAACACCCACGTGCGAAATGTTTCACAACCTGTGATTTTTCAGCGCACTGTTTCTTGTCACGATGTCTGCTGTGTTTGGTAGCATTTGCCTGATCAAAAGGGCGAGCGTAAGTCGGCACAAGCTCGCGTTTGTGCCTGAAAACAAAATTTTAAAAATTAATTGTGACAGTTTTACCGTGTTTTATTTCGTTTGATCGATGTTTTTGTGATCATTGAACATATATAGTCAAATTTCATAGTAAAAAAGCAAGCATGGGATATCCAGTTTCCCGCTTTAACGGTGAAACAGCAAGTACACAAATGAAAATTACAAACTGAACAAACTCGATAAAAACCAGCTAATACAGTAGTTTTGCCATACGCTGTGTTTTTTCAGCACGCCAACTCTATTCGGCGTTATCGTAACGGCTGCCGGTTTCTTCGGCGTGGGTTTCGGCACGATCTGGTCGGTGTTGTGGAAACGTCGCGGTGAAACATCAGCCGATTGTCTTGTGAGCGGGTTGAGCGGACTCATCTCGCTCCCGTTCATATTCTTCTGCATCTATTTGACCAAAAACCTGCAGATCGCTGCCTGGGTTTGTGTTGATGCTTGCTATTATTGTTGGGAGGTCAAACTTCGTGTTGGGATCCGGTCTGGTTTCGGCACGTGACCTTCTTCGATGAAAATATGCATATTATTTCGAGATTATACTGATGGTGCAAATTTGGATGACGAAAGAAATCTGCGACCCCAGCAACATGGCTTTCAAACAAGTTTTGAGCTACATTTATGTACCGTGGCAGCAGTTTGTGAAATCATGTGATGACCAGGAGGTTCCGATTCGTTCCCACCAAGTTTGATATGATTCTGTCAGGCGTGATGAACCGAGTAGATTTCGTTTTATTCTCACAAATACTTTTCCAGATATTTGCCTTCGTCGGTTGCGCATTCCTGACTGCTTTCTGGGCGGTGACCATGGATTTGACAATGGTTAGAAAAAGTATTTTCTCTTTCATTCACTTTGTGAAACATCAGCTATAGCTCATGAAGCATGTAATTGCAGTACATAGTCACACCGGAACGACGTGCGACAGCTACCGGGTTTCAAGGCATGATCGCTCATCTGTTGGGCGATGCGATTAGTTCGTTTGTCGTTGGCGCGGTTAGTCTTGCGACCCTTTGAGGCCATTATGCAAAAGGCCAACTACACCAACACGAGCCCGATTTCGAAGCGGTGGTGTGTGTTCAAAACGAACAGACAGACGAAATTCTCATGCTGCATTTTGTATCCTTCAACGTGTAACATATCCCAAATCAGAATGTTTCACTATTCTGCCAGCTGCGAAGTCGAGCTCATGTTGGTGTAGATTTTGTTTATGTATAGTCCAGCCACCAGCTCATGAGACGACTTTTTTTAAAGCTTGCTTGGCCGCATTCAAAAATGCTCCAGATACACGTGTTTTCGCAAGCAAAAGAAAGAGATTGGCTGAGGGAGATGATGACAAGTTCCAGCTGGCTGACCTCAATTTGTTGCGTGCTTACGCGAACAGCAGCGTTGTTCAGCACACAAATGTTTTGGGAGTCAAAAGGGAATTTACGCACCGAGTGGAGAGCGTGTTTTTAAAAAATACGTGCGTTTCTCTTTCTTTCATTTCCGAAATACGTGGAACCGGAACATTGTTGGATCCGCACAAGCCAATTTCAAAAAAAATCGTCTCATGAGTTCGTGGCTGGACTATAGGTACATTGTTTGGTATGTAGTCAACGCAAATCGTCACGCTGGTGGTCGTTAGCCCAGCCAGAGCAAAGCAGCCCAAAATATGAGCTGTGGAAAAATACACACGAACAAGACATTCGGACACGTTGACCACCAATGTCGACCACGTGCGTTGAGCATACGAATATAAGGCAGTTTTGATGCTGGCGATCCTGTGGAATCTACAGCTTGACTGAATTTCGAGATTTCCCAATGTTGGTCACTAGTTTCGACCAGCGCACTAATGCCGATGGTGTCAACCAATGTCCCGTAAAATAGTGTGACACCAATCAATCTTTCAAAAACTGCAGATTTCGCAACATCTACGCAGCACGACATTCAGCGCTGCACCGGACTCGGACGCCGCCCGGTTCTACGCCCTGCAATTGGCCATGTATCTGCCGTGCGCCTTTCTCGTGTTTGGAGGCGGGTTCTTCATGTTCGCCGGATGGTTCGTGGATGCGGACAGACAACGTGCGCATAAGGACACTTTGGGTGAGTGTATAATACACGGTGAATATTGGTGCTGTGCGTATGAGCATGCTACAGTCGACGTTCTTTATTGTGAACTAACTTCGGTGTTTGTCGTCAAATCAAATGTGTTATTTTCGCGCTCATTTGGGGCTCGCACGTATGTATTGTTGCTTGCTTGACGACTTTATTCGACATGATTTGGCGACAAAACCACTCTTCGGATTGTCGTGCAGATTGGGGGACCAGATTGTGCATAGATTTGTCAGAGGTTCATGACAAGGCGGGTAGGCTGCATACCATCTCACACCTGATAATGCGGCCAGTTTTTCACGTCTGGTCTGACAAATTTCATTTGTCATTCCGTGGGACGAAAGCGGTGCCAGGGTCAAACTGGCGCACTTTACCCACCCGCGCAGCACATTATCTAAAGGAACGTGCAAAAAAAGCAAACGACTCTGAGTAAATTTCCAAATTCGCTGCCGCACAGTACGCCCCATAGCTAATGTCAAGTTAACCCGAACGCTAACCATGCGCGGCCCTGAAACATTGCGCGCAGCTGCCTGGCAAGCCGCGTGTGTGTTGGCTGTCCGAATGCTTCAGAAGTTGTTTTTCGGGTTTAGAACCTGACATTAACTATGGGGCGTTCTTTACTGTGGGCCTGTGGGGCAGCGAATTTGGAAATTTACTATAGCAAAGACACATCACTTTTTTCAGCGGCCCGCAAGCAACGAACGCGCACATTGTTGGCGACGTCCACCGATTTCGACAGTACCCCTGAACGATTCTGAGCAGCTCGCTGATGTTTCACTGTGCGTGGTGCATCTCTCATATAGCTAGTCCGGCATTTTTCTAAATTATCGCACTGTATAATTTTATTACCGTCTTCTGACTGACTCTTTATGACGAAAAAAAAACGACAAGAACAGAACAATATTCTACTACATAACGTAACCGAACATCTATACCTACGTTACGCTTCGTGCGTGGAATACTTAAAGTCAAACATTGGCATCTAACCAGAAGCAAGTGAAATAACAAGAACGAAAAGAGTTCCGTGAGCTGAACAGGCCGTAAATAATAATAATACAATCAAAGATTATACACAAAAAATCGAACCAGAAGTGTGGTATGTATCATAGCAAAGATATGTAGTTTGACTCGTATAATGAATAATAAGTGATCAGATATAAAAACACAAGTGAATTTTTGTTCGGTTTATTAGGCAATCATGGCAAAAGAGCTATGCAATATATGAATGAGATTGTGTGGCAAAACCAGTTAGAAATTTGGTGGAACTCATTGCGATGTATTCAATTCAAATTCATTCACTACCGCTGAACAATGTAATCACTAAGCACAAATCACAGTTGATCCAATCGATTCAACAGATCGTTCAATTCGTTCGTATTGCCATTTCCATTCACTAGGTCCTGTGCTTTATTATTGCCGAAAGCAGCCGCTGCAATTGGGTTGTTGTCAGAATCATTGTTTGTTGTTGAACGTTCGCCCGATGTTTCTTGTCGACCTGCAATCGAATGCCATAAAAGAGAATTGGAATGAACAAACGAATTTATTGAATCAAGTCATAGGCAAGCGCGACGACCACGATTGCAATTCCGACGGACGAGCACAAATTTTGTTTGCAGACTGCATTCGACTGGATTGAATCACTAGTTCCGACCAGTGTAAAGGCAACGTTCAGAGACACCCAATAGACAGATTTTACGCTGGTCACAATTAGTACTTCAACACACCGTCGCAAGCTAAAACCGGGTTCGACCTTGGCTTGCCTGCCTCCAAACTTGATTTGCAGTGATTGCCTGTCAGCTGTGTGCAAATAAGAAGAAACAAAACAAAAATAAATGCAGAAAAGCCAGAAAACGACCAGAGACACCGACGTACTGGTGGGACTGGGCTCGTTGCGATGCCATCCCGATAGATTACCGTAGTACTGCACTTCGGGCTGGCCACTGGGTGGTTTGTACAATGGTGCTGCAACAACAGAACACACATGAAACAAAACGGAACAAAGATTATCTGGCGTGCATGAACAAAATTGATGTTGATTAGTGTGCTGCAACAGGCATGTACAAATTCAAGTTTGGAACACCGTGTTTCACAGCGCCGTTCACTTCTGCACCTGGGGGGTGCTTAATGTCCGCTGATGGGCGAGCAACATGACAACCCAGCCTTCAATCCCTGAGAAGTGTCAGTAAATTGGGAGCAGACCACCACAGCGAAGTCAGTTACGTTAGGGGATGCGGTCAAGTTGGTGCGCGAACACAACAATCAGCGCGCAACGTTGGACAAAATCACAGCAAAATTAAGAGAAAATATCCGTGCACTTCACGCGTGTGAAACATCAGCCGACCAACGCACCGTTTCCCGACACATTCATGGCGATGCGTTGTCTCTGCGGCGTGCCGATGACGTCGGTGGCCGTCTGTCCCTTCTTTCGCACCTTGTACGTCGGCTGTGACGCGATGCTGTCGCTGTCCTGCTCGGTGTTGTTGTTGCACTGTTGTTGTTGTTGTTGTTGTTGTTGTTGTTGTTGTTGTTGTTGTTGTTGTTGTTCAATGTTCATGGACAAGCACAGTTTCAAATCCGCCGGTTGTACGCGTGACCGCGATCGTTGCCGATGCATCTCACGTGATCTGGCTGAAATGCAACATGTGATGTTTCACAACAACATTATTAAACGTACAGTATGAATACGACACTTGCCCTAACACTCCGGCCGAATTTCTGCCGTGTTAAGAGACGAATAGAACGCGGAGGTGAAACAGTCTTGGTAGGATGCAAATAGAAACTCGGAATTTACACAGCTAAGGCACCAATGCTGGTGCCAAAATCACACAAACCACAAAACATAACGAAACATCAACCGGCCTACCGGCACGTGGTGTCATCGATTTGGGCGTGCGTGTGCGTTGTGCGAATGCCTGGCCACTGTTCAGTGCGTCCATTAGACTGTCCATTAGACCTTGTTGGTCGCCACCTGTGAAACATTAGTGAAGATGAGAGATGAAAACAAAACTGGCAATTTGTCGGCTTATTGCGCTGTATTTGACATCTATGTTAGTTTGAGCACCGTCATTTACGGCATTTCCTGTGACTTTTCATAACACACACTAGTGGTAGTGGCTAACTGGTTTCACAAGAGGTGACTGATGCGCAAAACTCATTTGATACCTTGAATACAGCATAATTTCACGCGACACGTAATTAGCATTCATTTTCATCATTTGATTCGGATTCTTATTAGCTGTTTAGTAACTATGGAGATGAGGAAAATCGTTTCTTTCAAGTCTACAGGCTGAATAAATAGAGCCGTTGAAACATTAACTCATGAATATGTGGCGGATGAATACATTCGTTCGCCGATTATTCTTGCCAATCAACTTGATATCGCTTCCGTTGATACGAAACCGCAAAGTCACAAAAAACTCTTTTTACACAATGTTTAAGGTCTACAACACATTTCTCAATTTTTCTACAGTCATGCTGCCGCCACCACTAATCTCAGTTTGACAAATGACCCATCATTACCTTTGCCACCCATGTCGAACAGACTCTTTTTCCGTCCCACGTCCGCGTGTTGTTGTTGTTGTTGTTGCATTTCGCGTTGTTGTTTCTGCAATCGTTTCGCTTCGGCCAGTTCTCGTTGACGACGTTGTTTCGCCTCGGCGTCTCGTCGTTTCTGACGGTCGCGACGCGCCGTCTGCACGTAAAATATTCACTTTTTTTTTATTATTATTATTATTATTATTATTATTATTATTATTATTATTATTATTATTATTATTATTATTATTATTATATCATTATTTTATTCATCAGAGTAGACAACACTATCAATTCAAAAGAATTTTGCATGCGTATTGACACATTTGATCGTTTATCGCCGAACGACATGCGAGCAAAATAGACCCTGAAATGTTCGACATGCCCCCTTCCAACCTCGTACTGTTCCTTGAACGTCTTCAGATCGGCGAGAAAGTCCTCAATCGGGTATTTCTTTGTGTCCAGCGCGTAGTATTTGGCCAATTTCCTGCATTTATTCACCATTTGTTCGTGCATGCCCGTCAGTAGGTCGACCTGCTGTTGAGCTACGCCCACGAACGGTTGCATAGATGGCAGAAAATGGTCGTTGGCGGACTGCGGCTCGTAGTTCTTCAACTGCATCTCCAGCTGCAAAGATGTTTCCCAATTTGTTTTTGTAGGTATTTCTGCGCTTTTTCTCTTGAAATACTACAAGACCAAGGCACTACGTCACGGAAAAACAGGGATACAAGCGGTGTTGCAAAAACAGCTGTCCAGGTAACGTCCGTTGCGTGTTGGATTTCAATTTTTTGCCACGACTACTGGGTTCAGATTGTTTTCTTCAATCAATCAATTGTCTAAATACGAAACGCAAAACATTTTTGGTAGTGTCTTTGGCAACGATCAAATTCAGCTGCCTGCGCCCTGGTCATGGTGAACAACAACCACACCATCTCTCTCGAAGTCTATAACCAGTTTTATATTGACGACACCAGCTACAAACAATATGAGAATGTACAGTATATATATAAACAGAACACCCGAAACACACACACACACACAAACAGACGTTCCCGCCAACCTTTTTACCACGTGTTGTTTCATTTGATTCAGCGCATTGCCGGTCATGTCCAACGACACTTTCGACGCGCGCACAAATGTCGCCCAGTCGTGTTCGGTAAAGGCGCATTCGTCCGGTCGTTGACGTTCCATCACGTCCGTGACAAAAGGCAACAGGGTCTGTTGGCCGTCCATCGATTTCGTGTTGATCAACTGTGTGAATGCATTCGTGGAATGTTAGTGCCATGAGTATCAGGTCAATTTTTTTTATTTAGGACTTTGATCGCAAATGGATAGCCAATTCATTCATGGGTATAGTGGTGGTGGTCCCCGATCATACGGAAACAACAACGAGCATGGTAGACCGATCTTCAGAGCATGGCAAAAAGAAGCAAACACTGTCGCTTTCGTCGAAAAGAGCAACCGTTACTACCCCTTAGTACATGGTCATTTGTACTTTTCTCAATCACAGATAAAACACGTCAACGAGACGAGAAGACTGCGCACAGATGACGCGGCAGCCAAATTTATCGCTTGTAGCAGTGAATAAAAAGAACTACAAATTGATTCCCAATCCATCATTCATACAATATCAACGCAGCTTTTTTCCTAACAAAAAGTACCACCCACCTTCGGCAGCGTGCTCATTTTCGAAAGCAAACGCCTCCTTGTAGTTCTTGGCCGACGAACACATGAAATTGCCGATCAACAACACAAACTCGAGGAAACTCGTAAATCCCGGGTGCTGTTGCGCACTTCGTCGCAAACGGCCGTGACGGCGACAATGTCCTGAAATGGCAAGGCATTTTCGGTTTTGCGTGGGGCTAACTGCTTGGTCGTCAACGCAAATGATCAACGCTGCTGGTTAGTTAGTTTATAGCGTCGACACCCACTCAATAATACATAAATAAGAAGATTAAGTGAAAGAAGTATAATTACAAGACCGGGTGTGGAGTTTACGGACATGAAAATAAATACAAAACAGGGTGTGCAAGTTACGGGAATGAAAAATAAATACAAAACAAGGACAGGAACGCTGCTGGTCAACGCAGCCAGACCAAAGCAAGCGAACGAGTAAGTGGACGACGTGCGACAACCACACGATTATAAGCCGATTTTTCGTTTCGACAAGTTACAACGCACCCAGCAACCAACACAAAC
>JASAMV010005103.1:0-14439 GCA_030248065.1 Rhynchonema sp. JSB1_4
TTTTTTTTAACATACTTCGTTCGTTTCATCTATATACTAGGGCATTTTCAGAATTATGCACAGTGTGTTTTTCAACGTTATGAACACACTTTGGGTAGGTACAGTATAGACCGATGCAAGCCCTCTATTATTCAGTAAACCGCCGCTTGCTCGCTGTTTCCACACCTATTTCACCATTCTCTCACTGCTGGCTCTGTTCGACGTGATTGCATCGGCATGCTACGTGCCCGTGATTGTGGTCGACCCACAGGCTATGCCTTTGGGTTACTGTAGTTGGCTTGTGGTTGGCAAAATAGGGATGATACATAACAAAAGGTTGATGTTTCAGGCCAAAGACCGCTGGCAAATTGAATGGCTGACCGAAATGTGGCACGCGTACTTTTCGTGTTCGTTGGCGTTTGTCAATGTTGCGCTCACATCCAGTTGCGGACTGATTGTGCTGCTACAGTTCGAACGGTGGGGTGATGTTTCAAAGACTACGAAATATATATTTTTTTCTAAAACATGAGTGCGCAATGGGAACTCAAAATTCGGTGTGGTCAGCGGATGTTCGGCTGCCGTTTACTCGAAATAAATACGGGATGCAAAGCACGTGAACCCGGTGCTCAATTGCGAATAGTTTTATGGTGAGGCACATGACACATCTAGTTCAGGTTATTTTACATATACATAGGGTGGTCAAAATAATATTACTGTGCACTAAGGTTAAGAAAGATGTGAGGGCCAGGTTTACGGGCACGGGAAATCCTAAAGTCAGCTACATTTTTTTAGTAATAACGGGGAGCGCATGTACATTCCAAAATCCTTTGTGAACAAAAAATGGCTTTCTTCGACTGGGGCTCGAACTCAGGTCCTCCGCCTAACCGGGGCATTGCTCTACCAGCTGAGCTATCGAAGTGCCTGCCCTTGGACGCAAAGTTTTTGGTCATATACATTTTTTAGTCTGTGCATCTTGGGCCCAATAAACATATGTAGGACCTCGCGATTTCTGGGGACGAAAATGTCGGGATCAAAGTACTCAGTTTGTAGCCAATTTGAAGTCGATTCACATGAGTTTCCGCACCATTCTTAACCCAGGGTAGCTACTTTGAGACCACCCTACACACATGTGCACACCAGCTCTGAGTGAACGCCGTTTTCTTGGTACTTGTTCAGCTCCTAGACGATAAAAAGCTGAAAAACAAGCACAATAAAAAACATGCACACATTCATAAATTGCACCGATCGACGTTCGTGCAGTGGGCACACACGTGCTTCGCCCAGAGAGCACATCTTTTGTCAGAAATTAAAATACACTTGTGTCGTCCGCTTTGATACGGCCTGCTGGGTCACTGCGTTCAATCTGGAAAAAATATTTGAGATCGCAACACTTGACTACGAACTGGGCGACGTCGGAATAATCTAATTTCTGACATACTGTACGTGATGCGTGAAAATTAAAAAAACACCATCGGAACACGGGCATGAGAAAAACAAAATTAGCCATGCGGAGCGCCCAGCGAGTGGATGTCAGCGGAAGATGCCAAATGAGACATCTTGATTCTAAAAAAATAACGAAAAACCGGAATCTCGTCAAACTGGAATGCGAGGAAACTTGCTTAAACGAACCGCAGCTAGGGCTCAAACTTCCGCTCAATTTCACACAAAATCAACACCAAATCAGATTTATGGGACGACACAAACATCTCGTTATGTGATGAGTAAGAATCACGTAACCAATGTAATGGATACTTGTGAAAGTCGAATGTCATTATTGAAAAGGAAGACTCGGAACTGCTTTGGCGAACGACAAAGAACCCCGACAAGGCAGCAGTGGAAAGGACGTCGACGCTCGGGGGATATTGCCATCTGCATTCCATCCGCTTACGCGAGTTTTATATATTTCAAAAAAGCACCATGTTGCAGGGTTGTGCAAAAAATTTAATTTTAAAAAAATTTCTTTTTCAATTTTTTTGCCGGAACAAAATGCTCTGAAACGCCCAAAAATATCGTTCTTGGGGGGGAATTGTTGTCTTTTTTCTCAAAGGTCGAATAATTTTCTTCCCAAAATCACTTTTGGGACTTGTATATTTGGTATATAATAAGATGGCCCAAATGATGTTTTTATACCTTCTCGTGATACATGAGACACAGTATGCACGTACAGTACCAACGTGATACCTCGATGTCACACCCCATCGGGCAGCTCGAAATCGGTCACATACGACTGATTCAGCGAACCGACACGTGTTTCTGCAGCTGATTGTCTTAATTCTGTGTGGCCCATGAGTAAATCTTGCGTAGTCGACCACAAACTATTGTGTCTGATTCTGATACCATAGAGCAGCAATCATTGGTCCATATCCAGCACAGCCTGCTGGGTCGCACTGACATCACGCCAACACCCTTCATAAGTGATGCAGCCCAAGCCACGAAAGTGACTCGTCAATTAAAGTTGCATTTTCTCGCATTTTACGCGTTTTCTAAAATTTGGTCAAATTTCACCGAATCTGAGGATTTTTAGAAACAGGTTTAAAAATTTTTACCAACCCTGCTGGTTTAATGTTGCGCCATAAAACTGAATGCAATCCGAAGCTAAAAGCTGGACCACCACGGAGGCGCCGTGATTGAAATGTTGGACACGGGCACAATCACCTTCATATGCTGGCAATAGACAAATTCAAAAAATATGCTTGAAGTCTGAAGTCACATTTCGCAGGTGCACTATATATGCATACGAAGACGAAATTTGATATGGTCAGGATTGAGGCTCTTTAGAAATAGTAACAGTAACTTTCTGCACTGGTAATAAAACTGAGTGCTATCGTATACAACAACATTGGATATGCAGGTGGGGTCAGAAAAAGCGCAAACACAGACTTTTTACCAGTATACCGTACATGACAAACCTGAGCTAATGCCTCCATCACTCTACATCGCAGCCATCCTGTGCGCATGCACGGACAAAACTGCGGTTGTTTGAAAGACGGCAGCTACCTAAATAGATATTTGTTGGATAGAGTGTGGGCCTAAGCCTAGCCCTACCTCAGGGCAAAGCACGAGCCTAAGCCTGCTGCCAAAGTAAAGGTGCCTTCAGTACCCGCTGTTTTGTCCGCACCCCCCTGTACGTGGGCGGGAACTATCCAACTTTCGCCTGGAACTCATGTCCAGCTGCCCTCGAGGGTGAATCAAACATGCATGCATGGGATACCAAAAAAGAACAAGATAAGCAACAATTGAAATTCTTGTTACCAGAATCAATCAAATACAGGTGATGTGATTACTGGAGTGCGTAATTTACACACATTTTATTCATTTATGATGTGACCTTGGTGTCTCGCTCGAGGGACAAAGCGCTTATGGTCACACACTGGACGCAGTGCGTTTCAAGCGCATGAAACCCATAGCTATAGGTGTACTATCTGAAAAAGAACAGCACTTTCGGGTGCAAACAATTTTGTTTTCTCTTATGGTGTGCATTGCAACATCATGACCACAGATGAAAAAATGTGACTACCGTTTTAATGAAAGGGTAATCTGATCCAGCCAGCCTTTCCGAGCACCGTCAACGGGGTCTGTAACACCATTTACAGACGAACTTTCACAGCATTGGTGCAATTTAATATAAGGTATAGGTATACTTACACCGATGACAACTCCGTATCGACCTTGTGTCACAATCATTTTTATTAAAACGATAGCTGGGGCTCGATCAGCGGAGGTTTCCAAACTGAGCGACGAAACAAAATTATGCTGTTTTGTAATTCTGGATGAGTCGTCCTGACTCACAAACGATAACGAAAAGCAGATAAGACGTGGGTCGCTTCTCTCGAGAAGAGATGACAAGTTAGCACATCAACATTTGCAAATTAGAAGTGAGGGAAACGTACGTAATGTCCCGTACAGTAGGTACATATGTAATAGGTTCTACTTTGGGCTATATAGGTTCTAATAGGTACAACGAAATGATGTAGGGATAAGGTACAGAACACCCAACCCAAGTGGCAGCGAGCTGCTCTGAGCGTACTAATCTTGACGGAAGCACACCGCCGTGGGAAACGTATGATTTGCTGAACGACCTCAGTGGAACGTGGCGTGCCGGGCATAATGTTTCCCAACTGCACAAAAACAAATCTTGTAAGATGATTTCGTCTGAAATTATTTTGCGGGAGAAACCCTCAAAGTACATACGTATTTAAACTGTAATAGCAACATTGCCGCATTGCTAATGATAACCTTAACGGACTAGGATCGGGTTTCGTACACCGTTTTGTGCCATGTGATGTGTTTTCAGTGTCCAGCGTTAGTTATCCAACAGTCCAGATCGAATTTTTCTGAAGTTCATTTTCGTATGTATTTTTCCGTTTTCCTGGACGATGCTTCCGAGGTGATCAAAAACAGACATATACAGGTCAGTGCGACAACACTTTTGCGTACATTTTAATTTTTGATAGAGGAGCAAATTCATGAAGTTTAGCATAACGAGAGCAACGGGAGGTTCCCAACTATTCAAAGTTTAAAATCAATATAACTTCCGAAGAACCTATTAAAAAGCACTTGAATATATGAAGCAACTGCATTTAATGTGAATGTCGAGCGACCGTTCTATCCATAACAAAAAAAGGTGTTCCAAAAAGAAAGCCCATTACAGTCATGCACAGTATACATATACATAAGGTATATACACTGATTATTGTTGCATGTGATGACGAGCTATATTTGACTACCTTTTAGAAGTCATGAACTTTTAGACTTTGGTATAGCCCGACAAGTCGGTGATTTCTGTACCAGTTGTCGATGCAGTACTTGGAGTAGAGGTAACAAGCCATGTTCAGTTCTACATGCAGACGCGGATCGTGGTGGGTCAAATCGTGGCAGTAGAAGCTGCAAACACAGCAACCATGTCAGTTTTATGTCTTTCTTGACCAATCGGACGTGCACATCGTCACGCATTTTGGCCGAGTCCCCGCCCTGTGCCTAGCAGTTCAAACCAGCGCGCCTGACAGTTGCAAATGGCGTAATCTACATTAAAATTTACATAACACCAAATCAAAAGATACATCAGAATTCAAGGAATGACAGCAATTGAAAATAACGCACGCGTGTTATCAAAACGTACTTGTATGACGGACGATGGTGATCGCAACTGGCGAACCGGACGAACGCACTGTTCGCAACCTGCGATTCGGTCACAGAACTGGGCAACGGGCGAGTGGGACGTGGAACCTGTAGGTAACTCATTGATAAGATATGTACTGTTCATATATGACTTGTGCAGCGTTTTGGTTGCCCGTTTCGACCTACTCTCACAGACGGGCGGTGCACTGGGTCATCGCCAGTGCAAATACACCAGGTAGCCACGTAACCCCAAGGAGAAACACGGGATGGTTTTATGTTTCGCGTAAAACATCACTGCTCACAAGGTCGTCGGCATGACACCATTGGTGACCAAATTCAAAATCATGCTCACGTGAGGGCACATGTTATTGAAAGCGATGCATGGCGCAAACAAGTACAGTTCCGGGTGCAATTCTAGGCTGAAAGTTGAAGTCGCGTGCACGCGCGTGCACGCGGCGTGCACGCGCGTGCACGCGACTTCCTAGTGCTAAAACATAGGGAGCGCACGCCAGCGCACGCGCAAAACTTCGCGTGCACGCGCGTGCACGCGGCGTGCACGTGCGTGCACGCGAAGTTACTTCGACTTTTGCCTATACTTTGCACTGTTTCGCACGCGCGTGCACGCGCGTGCACGCGACTTCAACTTTCAGCCTAGAATTGCACCCGGTACTGTACTTCTGCATCGGACCGGGATGCACGCGCGGGTCGGTCATGTCGAAGCAATAGAATTGGAACTCTTTAGCATACTTCGCGCAGATGTTGCCAAACAAGAGGAAATCAGTGTTCCCGCCAGCTGAAAAAAAACGTACATTTAGGTTTCTAACCGATTTCTAACATTTCCCGCTGGAAACCAGACAGCTACGACGATCCTCTTCCGTGCTCACCACACGGTCTTCCAGTGATTCTCAACTAAGGTGGGAACGATTAATAAGACCGTTTGCGATCAAAGAATACGGGGGATTGTGTAGACTTACGGTTAGGTTCGTTAATCAACGGTGAATTCTTGCAATAGACCAGGCGTGGATAACGTTTGCACGCTTGGATCACCCAGTTTTCTTCGTCACCAATATCACCCTGATCAAGAAATAAACGGTGGTTTTAGGATCAAGTCTACACATTTGCAAAGGAGAGCGCAAGGATCGTCAAACAAAAAGGTTCACATACATACCGCTGGCTCCTTCAATCCAAATACTGATGTCCCGATCACCAAAACTATGCCAATAAGCTTCATCATGATGCTGCACAACGGAGTACGGGCTGTGGTTTTGATTGTCAGAACAAATTAAATAGTCACTACAAATTTCAAGACATGGTTTGAAAGCGCATGAACACAGTAAAGCTTAATAGATGATATCAGCATATCTAGCAAAAAAGCTGAGAGTGACATACGACATTATAGACGTTGGGTGATATTTTCGAAACGGTGTAAAGGTCAGTTGCGTTTAAAGATCGGTGGAAAGCTCGGTGTGAGAAAGTTCAGTTTAAGATCGGCGTAACCTTGAAACATTGTTGAGCAAGCAACAGACGCGCGTTTCTAAACGAAAGGTGAACTTTGACAGTCTGCTGTGCAAGTGTAAATCGTTTGTTTGCAATCTGGTTGGTTTAAGCTGGTTGCACAAACGTTTTAAAGGAATATTTGTAAGTTGCCTAATATTTCGCCGCAAGGCTGTTGAGAAATTGAACATTCATTGACGGCGGTGCCAAACACTTTGACGTCACTAACTGATTGCAGCAAGAAATCAAAACGGCACCACAAAAGGTTGCGAAATTCATAAATATCGTTTAGAAACGCTTGTGCAACCAGCTTAAATGAACCAGATTGCAAACAAACGATTTACGCTTGCACAGCAAACTGCCAAAGTTGACCTTTCGTTTAGAAACGCGCGTCTGCTGCTTGCTCAGCGTGCAATGTTTCAAGCTTACGCCGAGCTTACACTGAACTTTCTCACACCGAGCTTTCCACCGACCTTTACACCCAACTGACCTTTACACCGTTTCGAAAATATCACCCGTTGAGCCGACACTGGAGTTTTTTTACACAATTGACATGAGTCTAACGTAAAGTTCACAGACGCTACACAACGCTAGCAGCTGCACCTTGGTATATTTGGTGCGAAGAGCACACGATGCATTAAAAGAGGCTATAACGACAACATACATTACATCGAATTAAAAGGCGGTCAAACCGCGAAGTTAAGTGCACGTAAGTATCAAAACCGGATGGAAAAAAGCATGACTTGTCGTTGCGACAAAACAGTTTATGCAACGCAGCCACACACGATGAATGACAGGCATTGCAACACGCATTTCCCAACGTTTAGGTCACGGTAGCTTAGTCGACGAACAGCGCAAAATGTGGCCTGTCTAGACTTTAAACGTGAAGATCTTGGCATGTGGAACAACCGTTTAGGTACATAGAAACAGGTAATGAATCGAGGCCGTCTCATCAGTCAGCTGGTGGAGCACAACTAAACCCATAATGACACCCATTTTTAAGTATTTTATCGCAAGTTTATAGTCAAAATTAACAGTGTAACGACTACTGGTTAACGAGTCTTCGTTGGTCATAAAATGTGGCCACTGTATTCAGTTTCTGTCCTTTCAGACAAAACAGCGATTTATGAAACTCGTGTCGGTCAACTGAAATTTATCTTTAGGAAACGCGTGGTGCGTTGCGCTGTTTGCGGTTCTTAACAACATACCAAAAGCAATAAAACTGTAGATAACTTGGCCACGCTTACAGTTTTTGCGAAAACTGGTTATCAAATCATGCATGCATTATGCAATACCGTTACAATGCATTAAACTATGCGCGAAAAAAACTGCGACTCACAATCTCGCGCACAAAGCGTCTGCTACAATCACAGCTTTGCAGTTTCAATTCTTTAATCAACAGCAGGCGAATATGACATGATGCACCGTACGCTGTTGCTAAATGCATATTTGTAAAGCATAATAAGCGGAAATTACATTTGACATGTTGATAGGGTGAACGACACCACAGTGCTGCAATTATAACAATCAGTTGAGCAAAAATAGTACTTCAAAAAGTAGTACTGGAGTTTTCCACTTATAGCCCCCCCCCCGAATAGAGTCCTCGGAGGCTTCAGCTGGAAAAATTTTTACTTAAAGCCCCCGGGCGCTGCAATTGGGTTTATATTTTCTGGTCCATCAGTTTTTGACCAAACAGTACACTTCACAAAACAGTTTAAATAAGTGTATGCATCAGGGACAAAATATCGTATATGTACTTTTCCTGTTCTTCTGTTGTTTTACCACATTCAGATAAAAAACGTCATAATCACGCTCAAACATGGTCGCAGAATGTCAAAATGCTGTTCTAAAATGATCCTACTGACAATGTTGTGAAACACCAGTTTTCCGCTTATAACCCCCGAGAGCTGCAAGTGGAAATGCCTCTGGGGGCTCCAATTGGATTTTTCGTTTAAGTCGGAGTGCCCATTTCCCACCATTTCCCGGTTAGAGACCCGGGGCTCTAAGGAGAATGGTAGGTTCCCACACTGAATGACACTGTTTATCGTGGCCGAATTCAAGACACCCAGGAAGTTCAGAAAATCAAATGAAAGGCAGGCAGAAGCCAAAGGCAGGTTGAGGTTCCGGTTCAAACGGCACTAATGGTTATCCATAGGTACGGTTTTGACTCACTGTGCGTTTATAGATTGAGGTGTATAATGCAAATTGTCATTGCTTTTCTTCATACTTTGGGGAGTGATCCCATGGCAAAAACCTAAGCAAAAAATCTTAGCAAAAACCGTACAAGCTAAGAATGCAAGTTGAGTTCGTCATGGTGTTCGGTTTCCGGTTTGCAGGAAGTACATGGTCGATAAACTTGCAAACTAGTAATTTTAAAGAAGCTGCATGATTCACCCAGCTTGGTCTGTTATGCAAATGTGAGCAAAAACAGACCTTATGCTCGAAAACGTTCAGATTTGAGAATTGGCATGCTGTTCATGGAATTCTGCTGCATCGAAAACATTAATTGTCTAATAATGTAACAGCAGTGAGTTTTGCCCGTTTCGGCCTGTGTTCACAGACGGGCGAGGTGCCAGACCTCGTCGGTGCGAACACCTCTGGCCAATTGACCTCCATAAAAGGACCATGTGCCCTCCTTCTAATACGGCAATGAATAAAAGCCATCTGAGCATGCGCTGGGGACCCAAACCTGCAAAAATTTAGGATCATTTCCAATTGAGAAAAGGCGGGTTGCGGGCCGATCTGACCTGCATGCTATGTGAAAGCACCCTCAGGATGTTAACGATAAAGATCACAAGACTGACATAAGGAAGGAATCTGACGGTTTGAGCACGGCATGCTCCTGTGTGTGGCAAGAAAAGATTTAATGAAAGGCAACTTTTCGTTTGCTCCCACGTCTTAACTAACCATATAAAACTGAACTCATCAATAATGCTAGCTTCGGTAACACAGTTTCTTTTGAACGCAAAATCTCGAAATTCATTCGTTACGTGATAGACGCCCCAGCAAGAAAGCTAGTTTCAGAAAATAATTGTGTGCACACACTAGTTTGCCGCCCAACAGAATAAACCGCTCGTATTTGCTTCGCTGTCGAAAGAAAACAATAATGCATAAAAACAAACATGAACTGCATGTGCTGCAAGTCCCGTCAGTGTAAATCTGTGCGCAATTTGGAAATTGCACGTTTTATTGCACGGGTTTCTGCTTCGTTTCGACGAATTCTAGACTCGATTTGCGCTAAGTTTCTTGCCAGCGAGTCAAGTGAAAGAGGTTCATCGCTCATATCTGGTTGAGGATCCATCCATGGAAATGCGATTTGCATTAAATGAACAATCAGTCCAATCAACGACAGCACGGATCCGCCAAGGAAGAGCCCAAACACACCGCCTACTGAACCAGTGATCGCCCCAAACGTTGCCGTGCGATGTGTTTCCATGACGGTTACCTGTGCAAAGTACGAACATTGCCGTTGCCAGGAACATAGTTAACGTGTGCACGGGCAAGGAAGTTGGCACTAGCTCAATTACCAACCTTCATTTCATCAAATCCGACAAGCAATATAGCCTGGTCATTTACAAACCGTTCGGTAGCTGCATGCCTGTAAGCAGCACAGTCATCTGCCGACGATGATTCTAGTCGACAACGATGTCGAGCCCTGCAAAGTCGAACGATTTGATTTCGAGTCTGGCGGTAATTTTTGATGAACGAACTTGTCTTGGGGGTCAAAACTGATTTCGAGGTTGAAATCTGTGCGAATGTCGATTTGATTGATCGTTACCGGCACGTGTGCAAGTGGATTCAGTGTCAAATATTCCGTTGTTGCGCTGTAATCACTGAATAGCATCTGTTGCAACTTGTCCCACGGAATGGATTTTGACAACGAAACGTTGCGCTTAAAGGGTGGAATACTAAGGCAGATATTTCTGGATACTGACAGCTATGGACAACAACAAACCTTCAATGGAAAGTTGGACAGTAAATAAGGTGACGTCCCAAATTGTTGCTTGAAATTTGCCACAGTTTCAAAGTCAAGCAAGCTTTTGGTCTGCATCAGCTCAAGCAAACGAATCGGGGTTTCTGCGGTGTCATCTCGATTCTCTGGGAACAAAAAATATTGTAAACAACAAGAAAGTTCTGGCCAGGTGAACGTTTCATGCGTGTCAACACACCAATTAGCATGATCTTCACAGTTAAGTCATTGCGCATTCGTTTCAGTTCAACACCAGTCGTGACATACGTCTCTTTGCTGCTGGCCTTGCTGGTCGTGAGATTCCAAGCAAAAACTGAGCCGTTACGGTGCACAAATAGCAACTCGAAGTCCCTTTTTCGTCGCATGAAAGCAGTTGTTCAGTAAACGGTTTGTCAGCGATATTCAAAAACAACGTGGTAGAAAAACCTGACAGCGTCTACGACTGACGCATTTACGTCCGCAATAGTACCATTGATCAATAGATCAGCAACGAGCGACAGATCCCTCATCATGAGCGTGAACATATGCATGTGGATCATGTGCCCCTGTTGAAATCGAAGCATTGCCGAAGGATAGTGCTAAATGCAACCAGTCTCGTCATGGATTGATCCCCATCGTCAACAAAAAATTTTTGCAGAAAGAACACCTGCAGACTAATTATGGGATGGAATTCCTCATGGTGACAATTGGGCTTGCAGGTGCAATTCGACTGAATAATTTCTTGCAAACAAAATCGATCAAACGGAGTGCAACTTTGATGTATTCTTCGGTCATTCAGCTCTCTGGGATCACTGCTTGGAACGCAACCGCACGCATTCAATACAGCACGACGTTGACATTCAATACTGCAATGAAAGAGAGTCAAGAAATGAACGCGAAGTCTATGTGCTAAGATGTAGCAGTACTTGCAGCCAATTTCCGAATAATGTGAAACGTTTCCAACGCTATCGTCCCCTGGATCCCAGTCTTCTTGCGACTGACAGACATCTTTATTGTCACCGTAATTAATTTTCGATTTCGAGATCGCGATCTTGGATAGCATTCGAGTTGGCAAATATTGTACTTTTCCACCAATGAATACCTACATTCATCTTCCATCAAAAACGGTTAATCTCACGTAAACTCGTGAAACACCCGCTAACTTCGATGCCGTCTGTTATCAGCTGCTTTGCCAATTTATTCGCGACATTCTGATTACGGGCCAGTCTGTTGACACGTCGATTATTTGTGTCAATCGCCAAGTGTAGTCCTGCTCCCATTGAATGCTTCGTTTGAGCGGTTGGAGCACGTATCTGAATTGTCCAAATTAGACGTGCACTGATTCATGTGGTGTTGCGGTAGTAGCGCATAGTCACACCTTGTAGCAGACACCGTCAGATGGAGAGTAGTATTTTGAAGCATGGTCACTGCAGTTAAACTGCTTGCCATTCATTGCACAAAACTGGAGCACCTGTGATTTAAAGCTGTTTACGGTTTATCAAGCGGGTGGTACAAACTTCAAAACAATAACTTCATCAACGTCAAACGCAACAGCCATCTCAATTTTTACTGTGTCGAAACGTTTGTGTTCGCTCAAAAACGGCCGAATCTTGTTTCGGTAATCCAACTTTCGCTCAATCTCGTCAAAGCACGCTGCTATTTTCTGGTCATTATCGTCCGTGGTGTTCTTGAGATCATGGATGGTAAGGCGCTGGACTTGAACGGCGCAAGGCGGTTGGCTAAGACCTAAATGCTCTTTAAAATTGCTGCGTATATTCTTTTTCATGGAGAGCCTGGCACACTAAGGGCGGACTTAGGTTGAACACGGAAACCGGAACACGGAAATATTTCCGTGTTCCGTGTTCCGTGAATATTTTTGAGAATCACGGAACACGGAAATATTTTCGTGCCACGGAACACGGAAATACTTCAGGCACGCAAACGGTGCTTTTGCGGTGATGATGACAAAAGCCAGCGTGCTGACGTCAAAAGCCCGAGTGTTGACGCAAACAGCAACTACTGACACGGAAATATTTCCGTGTTCCGTGAATATAAAAAAATCACGGAACACGGAAACCGGAAATATTTCCGGGACACAGAAATATTTCCGTGCACGGAAATCTATGAAACTGGCTTGTATGTAAATTATTTCCGTGTTCCGGTTTCCGTGTTCAACCTAAGTCCGCCCTAACCCGTTAGGATGCGCAGAATTTCGAACTCAACCAGTGCACCGAGCGCAACGTAACTTGATAAAAGCCTCTGGACTAAATCATTCTTGCATGAGAGAGGCGGCACTTGAAAAAAACCGCAAACGAATTCTTCGATATCCGCTACGAGGTATTTGTGCCGCTGATTGGCAAAATAAGACTTGACAACATGAGCTGCCGAACTTGCGAGCTGTTCGGATGCCAACTGTAATGAGGTGTTGCACGCACTGTAGTTATTTGTAGATGATGGTGATACCATGATATGGTGATGGTCATGGCCTGGTTGGCAGCCTAGCCTAGGCCTGTACCATGATATGGTGATGGTCATGGCCTGGTTGGCAGCCTAGGCCTGAATGAAGCCTGAGGCGCTGTACTTTTATGGATATTTCCTTGACGTGGACAGGTCTTTCCGGCCAACAACCGAAGCCCCAATGCAAGCCTGAGCACCAACTATACATAAATGCCAACTTCTGATGAAAATTTTTTTATCCATTTTTAAGCTTTTTATTTGTACGATTTTCGCTTTTCGGAATTTTGACGGCCACCAATAATGAACCGGCTCCTGGTTTATTATAGATCGTTGACTGACCAACTTACAACATCAATCATCATCTGCGTGACCATAGCTGATGCCTGTTTACCGAGAGCCGTTTTAGTTAGAAACGGTACCAAGGATGAGACAGACTCAGGACCGAACCGACCAACTCGACTGTGAAGATCATCCACCTGGAGTTTCACTGTTGTTTGAAGGGGTTCACTGCATAACTTGTGAGTGTGGTTGACACCAACCGCATTGAAATCAAACAAGTCCAACAGCAATTGAGTCTGTGGCATGTGTTTCAGCATGGCCAACAATGACGCTTGTGTTGGACTCGCCATATTTGATTCGTCAAGGGACTGCAGGACAACTCTCGGCAGTACTTTCTTCATGCGTCCGAGTTTAGACGGTGACGCTTTGGCCGATGTGCAGATCTACAGAAGCAATTTACTGTGCGCCCATCTTGCAGCTTTGGTCATGTTGAAAACGGGTGACGTACCATAATTTCTGGTAACTCCAAGCTTGGTGGATGCTCTGAATAAACCGATGTACTGAATGGATTACTGGCATAGCCGCTGATGACGGACCACAGCTTCAATGGCGATGCAGCCAGGTGGACAGCACGTGTCTTGATAACAATGATTGGCATGTAATTGGCACCTACCTGCTGTATGGTCACCATGGTGCAAAGCAGGATCGCACAGAACCAGAACGGGCGCATCAAACGCGAGCGTTTCCAATTGGCGAAACCGTGAAGGGACGTTTCATCACAAAATTGCTCAAACTGGATACGGTGATGATGACGAGCCATCTTGTGTTCAATTGTTGTTGTCAGAGTGAGACTAAAACTGAAATGATATCGTTTCTGAAACTGAACAGTCCCACTGGTCGACGATGTGTGCCTGCCAACCACAGGGACGAGCGCAGGATATAACTGAAACAGAAAAACATGGCAGTCGATTGAAAGCCACAAATTTTTCACGTGCCATAGCGACGTACCACGTCTGGCTTGATTGATGACTGCGGGGAGATCGAAATGGCATCAGCATCTGTCCCAGCCGAGCGTGTCTGTGCGCTGCACAAGTCCAAAAACGCCGTGGCGGATTCAGCTTTCGGCCAAGGGGGGCCAAATCCCAAAAGTCATTCTTTTATCT